>JAACNH010001463.1:0-74941 GCA_019447015.1 Hymenochirus boettgeri | reverse complement strand
GCTACCCCACTGGAGAAGTCAAAACCCAGGTCAGACACCTTTCAAAAGGCTTAAAAAAAAGACTTCACCCATTAGAGTCTCGACCTCGTTCTCGCCACTTACAATGTGAGTTTAATCCTCCCTGGACCTCTGGGGAATTTTTTCCTTCTGATATACCACCCTGTCTCCCTTGTTCCTTTGTGTCAAAAACTCTTAGAACGTCTCATCTATAACAAAACTTACTTAAAATACTCATGATAATAGCCTATTGAAACCAGTCAGGTCTCTCAAAAAAAAATTTTGGGGGGGGGGGGGTTCATTCAACTGAATGCCCTCTGCAAAGTCTTCAAATGACCTACAAACGGCCAAGCCAAGGGCAGTTCTGGACTCCATCTCCTCACCAATTCTCTTCTATGCAAATTCTTATATTCTCTGGTCATTTAAATGAGCTGTATCATGGGTGTTTCTATTAGAGATGGGACACAGGAACCCCTCGATCAAAAAATCGAAATTTTAATAATATTTTCAATCATTTTTCGGTAGTACGAACGTTTAAGGCTATTTCGGAGGAATCTAAACAATAGCTGACCGTTCGATAAAAAAATCGAAAACTCGTTTCGAGAGTCCAATTTTTAAGTTCTGTGTTCAGATTTTAGCTCTTCAGATTTTCCTGAGATCCAAAAACCCGAAACGGAAAAGCAACACCTGGCAGTTTTGCCAATCTCTACTTATCTCTTTAACAGATCTTCTCTGTCTTATTTGTTAATTTAGACTCTTTACAAGTCCTCTTAGTTGTGGGGGATAACTCAGGGCTTGGTTTTAGGACCCTTGCTGTTCTCCCTCTAAACTATCTCTCTGGGAGAAATCAGATCACTTATGGGTGATGATGATACCCCACATTGAATGGTCCAGCCCTACAATAACCCCTGAAGTTTCAATCCCAAAATCTCTTAATGGTCTCTCTCTACTGTCTTCATGGAGTGTTCACGCGTCTTAAAGTGAAAAAAATTACATGCGTAATTTTAATTATAATTAAATACATGGTAGCATTACGTCTTAGGTGTGTGTTGCTGCAGCCTTCACTACAATACTTGTTTTTCTCAGGCTGCAATTGCGTACCTGACTGACATTACCAACTGCAAAACGGCATACAGCACCCCAACTGACAAACCATTCCAAGCATGGCGGTAGGATCTGCACACCTAAACAAACACAGCCAATCAGCAATCAGCACGCAGCCCGCAGTACAAGTAAACTTCACAGTTATAGCAAGGCACACCAGTCTTGAACAAAAACTTCTTTATTCAAGTGAAGTTTTTGAACCAAACTTGGTTCTTCTTCAGACAAACATTTATGTTGTCTGAGGGAAGGAACCAGTTTTGGTCGGGAAAAACGTCATTGAATAACACAGTTTGTATCAAGACTGGTGTGCCCGGCCTAATCTGGAAGGTCAAAAAACATTCCAGTCAGCAAAAACTGCTTATCAGTAAATGCGAAAACAAGATGTTGTTTCAGATTGGAGATCGAATCTGAAAATAGGGGGCAGAAACCCCCCCAAAAAAACGGTACAGTGGATAGTTAGGATGATTTATAGTGTTCCATAATGGGCAATTAAAAAAAAATTCAGTGTAATACCCCTTTAAACTCAATCTATCTAAAGGGTCCCCCCCATAACTGAGATTTATTCCACCCTTTCTTCCATATTGTAAGTGACTATATGGTCATGAACCCAGTTGAATCTGCATGCGCCTTGGAGTAATTGATTCCTCTTCCATCCCTCATCACATAACAATGTCACTGGGACGTGTTGGTTTCTCTTTGCAATAGTGCCAGACATTTTCTCTTTCACACACCTTAATACTAAAATGCTCATTGCTTGCCCTTTATAATCTCCCATTCTTGACTACTGTAACGTTCTACTAATTGGACTCTGGGCTGTTCCCATCTTCTCTCTCTTCAGTCTATCTTAAACTCAGCAGCTACAAAGAAAGAGAACCCGCTTCCCGATACTGCAGTTCCATAGGGTACGGCTTTAAAGCAAACAAAGAATCATATTCAATACCATTCTTTTAACCTAATTAAATCCCTCACCTACTGCACCTCCCACTATCTTCTATCATGTCCACTTATGTTCCTGCCGCATGCCCTACGTTCCTCACATGGAACTCTCTCCCTCCTTCATGTGCCAGGTGACATCCATTAATACCTTAAATGGACGGTATCCTTACCTTCCTGAGAAACCAGAACAAATAAATGATGTTAGCCATTTCAGCCATTTGTTACCCATCCCCCCACTTGATCTGTATGGTTGTCCCACCAACTTTGATGTAAGATCTTTGGGGCAGGATTCTCATTCCTAATGTGTCAAGTGGCATGCTGCACGTTATAATCAATTAATCCATAATTTATATATAATGCATCTTAACCCATGTAGGAAATTGTATTTCATTTTTTATTTATCTGTATAATTGCCTTGCCCTTGTTTGTTATAATGTGTATTTTATACATGTACAGCCACTGCGTACCAAGTGGGAAATATATACGTTACCATACATACATACATAATGTATCGTTAAGGGTATGTCCACCCTTAACAAATTTTTTTACATTATAGTAGGCTTTTCCCCACCAGCCCCTAACCGATATAATAAAATTATTAGAAAACTCCCTCAATCTTTAATTACCTTACCTCTTTCCTCCACCGGCATTGTGCCGGCCCTCTTGCTTGCACGGAAACTGCAAAGCAGGTCGGGACGGCAGCCGCGTCGGGTGATGGATTGAAAACAGGAGCCAATCAAGGACGCAGCTGCCGGCTGCTGTAGAACGCCAGGGTAAAGAGGGTAAGTAGAGTTCGGGGGGTCTCTGATAAATTATCTACGCAGGTTGGGGCTAGGGGGAAAGCACTACATACGGTCAAGGCGGTTCACCCAGGGGGCGGGAGAGGGAGGGGGGGAGGGCTCTTCTGCGCATGGCAAAAAAGGGGGGGGTAATGAAGAACAATTGGAGCTGGGATTTGTGAAGGTAGGATGTTTACTTACACTACACAGTAGTGTAGTAGTGTAGTGGTGCCAGTAGTGGGGGGATTAAGTTTTGGGGGGTGGACTGACCCTTTAACTGTCAAAGGGACCATAGTACTGTAGAAATTCTCTATACAATTCCTAAACAAAGATGTAGTAAATTGCTGTATTACCTTTTACATAAACTGTTAAAAATTTAAGTGCATTTTAATCAATTTCTGTTTATTACATAAAAATTACATCATTTCAAATTTCATCTGTTATGTTTATTGTTCAGCGCCAATTACATAACATCAAAGATTGGGTGCCGTCATCATTATTTCTGAATGTACCAGGTCAAACTGAATAAAAGCCACAAACCCCCCTCAAATTTACCTACAACCTTAAAAAACCATGGTATTCTGATTTTAAAGGACAACTCCACCCTCAAAAAACATAATTTACAAAGAATGACCTCATAAAATATGTTGAATATCATAGTTTGGACCTCTGAAGTCATACTGTATGACCTGGCTATGCTTATGGATGCCTAATGGAAAACTGGCAATTTAGATACCTGTACTGAGCTGTACTGAGTCTGGGCAGCTCAGCAGCGAAGAAGAGACAGATAGGAGATTAACATTCAGTCATTGGCGTGATGTCAACTGTAAAATCCATTGATTGACAGTTGCTAACTGGAAGAACCAGGAAGCGAAGAAAGAACAGGGGAAACAGGACCATTGTGCAGGATGTTCAGGTTAGACTTTATATATTTCAGATTAAACTATTACCATAGTTTATGGGAAGTGATTTACCTGTTATGCAAGTTTCAATTTGGGGCAAAGACTTGCCCTGAAGCTTCTTGCCTTAAGTTTACAAATTTTTGTCTTAGCATTCATTTAATGAGCAATAGTAGTGATATTGGTTTTGCTCTGCCTCTTTAAGCATTTTAACCCAATTTCATAGTTGGAAGGTCTGATTCTTAAATGATTCTTTTCACTATAGTTGTTTTTGAGGCTGACAATGAAGAACATACAGAGATGTTCTGTGCCAAGGACATATGAGAGTAAAAGCTAAAGACTTCACTATCAGTTAATACGGCATTTTTCCTTGCTGCAGTAAATTAAACCAGTTGAAAGTTGAGAGTACCTTGTTTTCTGTTATTCCATGTTCTAGATAAAGAATTCTATGTGTAGGAATGGGAGTCATAACCATAACCGTAGCATTTGATAAAGGAACTCAAGTCTGAAAATGTAGGTGAATAAAGCAAGTTTAAAGATAACTGTAGGCCCCAATGCATTTTTTTTTTTAAACTGCTTTAAAAAAGGATTTAAAGTTAAGCAGCCATCCCTATACATGTTTCCCTGATTTCGAGCCTCTCTTGCCTTTCAATTAGCCACAACTGTCGAGGGGCTAACAATTTCTGTATTGCCTCTGTCACTCAGAGCTACATGCAACAAAAACCACTCCTGCACCCAACCTTAAAGTTGATTATGTAGGCTGTAGTTAGCAACAGGAAATTCAAGTTGGGTTGACTGGCCCAGAGGAGTGAGGAGAAGGTTGTAACAGACATTCCCACCAGACAATGTTAACGAGCGGCCCTGCGGTCGTCTAGGAGCGGGCTGTTAGCACTATCTTGCATGTGTTGATATCTAGGGAGTGCGCAACGGGTTGTAAATGAGAGTAAAGTGATTTCAGCTGCTGGAGTGTGGGACATGTAATGGGGAGATGTTGGTTTTTTGGGGCTTGTTGTACTTTAAGAAATCCTTGGGAGTATTTGTTCCTGGAAAACGCTCATTTCTTCAGTTTTGATTATAACCATAGCAGTCATAACCACGAGCAAAATTGCCACTATGTGACTGGAAGAATAAATAAAAAGTCACAGAAACAAACATATAAAAGTAATGCAAAGACAACAACAGTGCCACCTATCTGAAAAAACATCAAATAAAACCTTAAGAGAGTCATGGTCTCTAAAGACACTAACAGGAGATTCAATAAAAGTTCGTATCGTTTAAAATGGTGCTCAATTTTGCCCCAACAATCAGATCTTTATTTAACATTGAAAGATAATATCCGAATGGTTGGGGACAAAATTAGCCCACCCCCCCCCCCACTATTTTTAATGATAAGAATTTTATGAATAACTGTGGGGGCCCACGCCAAAAATTGAATCCTGCCAAACAGACCAAAATTACACCAAGGTAAAAGAGACTGTGCCAACACTGTAAGCAGGGACCATAAGCGGGATGAGACTAACTTCCTTCTGCACTGCCCCAAATACCCAAAGGCAATCAGGGACACACCCGTTCAAATGTTTATTAGACTTTATTCAGACTTCAGCTACTAGAGGCAGGAAGAAGGAAGAAACCTTTTATCCGCGGGTAAGGAATTCGGAAGAGGCTACGCAACAATTGGGGCCACACTATTTTAACAGCATGTCACATGACTGAAGATCAATGTCTTATAGACCCATAAAACTAAATGTACCTGGAATAAGAAACATTGTACAGACATTCATTTATTGTTAAAGGTGACTCAATATCTGAACATAATACACTGACACTCCAAGTATGGGGCCCTTACAAATTTCCATGTTGAAATGACATCAAAATTGACCAGGAATGATGGATAGAAATTTTGTTTATTATTATTAGAAAAATACTTTTAATTTGTTAGCCTCAGCGGTAAATATGTGCTAAATTAAGGAGAAAAAGGGGCCTTTTTTAAATAATAATCCAAAAAGTTTAGTGAAATTCCCGCAGGTAGATTGTAGTGCACTCCCTGTAGCTGTGCCACATCAGGTAAGTATCAATTCTATTTATTGTAGGGAGGGAAGCACACTCAAAAGAATATTCTTACCAACAATTCAATGATCTAAATGCTCTACACACCAAAACCAGGTACACAAGGTTTCAGGTGGGGTCCAACCCCTTACTACAGGTGTACCAAATACTACATAGTGCACAAATAAATAATGACATCATTAATTATCATGTAGGGCTCCGCCCTACTATTCTCAGAGCCTTGTCTTAAAGTGAAACATTGTGCAAATAAAATAGTGGAAAACAGTATAAAATCATCTTAAAATCACCCCTAATATATAACCATCCATCATACTGATCCTAAAATGTGAACTTTTAAAAATTGAGTAAAACAAATGTGAACATTGTGTTATTAACACAATATTCCCTTTTTTGACTAGTTGAGTAGAGATGGGATTTAGGGTCTGATACGAACCCTGATTCATCATGAAACTCCTTGGCTCGAAATCCGAATGATCCGTCCGGATTTTTGGACTTGGAAGCGAATTTTGGTAATTTCTATGTACGAGCTATTTCGATAATTTTCGAAAGTAGCATCAAACTTCAAAAATCTAGAAAATTACAATCGGAAACTCGAAAATTGTCTCGATCATATTTGAGAATTTTCGAAACATTCGAGGCTATTTTGAAAAATATCAAAAAGAGCTCCGTACGTGCGAAAAATAAACGAAATTCGTCTTGGATTTTCGGATCTTTGGGATGTGCTGAAATCTGGGAATCGAAAATGAAACCAAAAAACTAGTGGAGTTTCGGCATCTCTATTAGTGAGAAAGACATTTACTACAGCGCTGGTATAGCTCCTTCACAGAGTAGCCCAAACAAACAATATTAAAGATGGAGGCTCAGTTCACAATTAGCAGATGGTAAGGGGTAGACGCTTAGGGATCTGTTTCTCAAACTGCCACAGTTTGAGAAACAGACCCTAAGCCGTCTCCCCATTACAGTATTAATAATATATAGTATTGCCAAGTAAAGATGTTTAAAAACTGGCGAGTTTCCATCGGATTCTAAAGAAAAGTGAATATGCCCAAAATCCAAATAATGAACTTAGAAGTCACCATGGTAGATAAAAAAAACCTGCACATTCCGTTAGTAAATTAGGTAGGGATAGCAATATTTTGTGTGCTAGTGTAAATGGCTTATTATGAAGAAAAAAAATGTTCATGCTATATGTAAGGTTCTGCTTAGAATATTCGATCGTTCACAGATTTAACTTTAAGTCATTTGTAAAGATCAGGCTACACACAGTCCAGAGTGTTTTCCCTATATAAAGTATTATTATTATTGTGGAATTAGATAGCACCAACACGTCCGTATCGCTTTAAATTAATTGTGTACACTCACATTCAGACCCCGAAGAGCTTACACTCAAATCACATTCAGTGTGAACATACAAAGCCTATCAGTTGTCTTTATTATTGAGGGGAAACTGGAGGTAACGGATGAAACCATAGGAAATGAAACATACCAAAACTCTGCAAATGTGTCAGTGGGTTTCAAACTCAGGGACTTCGAGCTCTGCCCCAAAGGCATCAGTGCTAACCACGAGCCAATGGATAGGGATTGTGTTTTCATGATGACATTTTCCTTCCAGGCTGTGGTCCGCACTTCCTATGCTTTGTAAAGGGGAACCCAACTGCAAACCAAGGAAAATTTTCAGGTCCATGCATCCCAAAGCAAACATAAAAAATTTGTCTGCCTCCAGGAAAAGCTATTCTGTGTACACACTAACAATAAAGGGGGATACTGTGGATCCAAGAATTGTCCCTTTATTCTAACGTGTGTATCCAGCTTTCAGGCTGGCTATGGATCGACATAATTACATAACAGAGGATATTTAACTGTTAAGCGGCCTAGAAGAACGTTACAGTTTTTTGTGTGAGGGAAATCCGAACAGGCCATTCGGTTGGGTAACGGACAGTTGAGGTGCCAGGGTGATGCTTAATAAAGGGGGCAAGTACTCTCTGTATTATGGGACAGGTAAGCTTAATAAGCCACTCTACAATGGATGTGAAGCAATGGACATGATGTTTGGTCTACCCTGTGTTGGCAATGCAATCGGAGCGCATGCGATTTTTGCAATAAAAAATGCTGATCCGCACCTCAGATCTCCCCCCCATGACATTGCTCTGCGATTCTCACCGCTCATATAGCGTTAATGGTAAGCAATCGAGAAATACGAGAAAGTAAGGCTGAGGCATACCACAGGCGGAGCTGCTGAGGCGTGACATCCGCTTGCACTGAGAATGTCTGCATGACAGTGTCTGTATGACTGAGTGTGTCTGGCACTTTTTCTCTTGCAGCGCATGGCATGATAATGTGGTGGTAACGTTAGATTCGATATTGCTCTAACGGTCTGTCTGAAAAACTGGGTTTGGTTTTGGATCTCGATTACTTTGTTGTGCGATTGTGGTCCATTGATTCCGTGCGATCCACGCAATCATATTGGCGGCTTAAAAAAATCTACAGGCCTAATAGGGTAAAAATATTGTATGATTGTCGGCTGATTCCATACACAGGCCAATGATTCTACAAATCCGAGGGTCATAGGAACTGTCATAGGCGTTCACCCTGATGCTAGCCACACCAGCACAAATTCTATGCGCTTAACGACTGCACTACAATCCATAAAGTGCGTGAGAAGCACAGCGCCATCTTATATGGATGGGACACATTAAAAGCATTGGGAGGCCAATTGTGTTTCAGAGCATGTGATAGCCAATTATATTTTGTGAAGGCTATGAGTTATCAATTGTAAAAGAAAATTGCATGGTCTCAACCAAGGCAGAGGAAATCCACAGCACATGACAAAATGGGCAACTGAAATGGGTGCATTTATATGTCCAGGGAGTTGGCATCTGTGGTGGGTGATTTTAGTTCATGTCGCGTTTAGCGTGTTGGAATCTTGAGTAAAAAAATTGTTAAAATTCTCCCAGAAAAATTTATTGAATCCATACATCCCGAGACCGAAAGATTGTTTTGTACCAGACCTCATTCATCTCTAATGGTCAACAAATGAAAAAGGGAAGTAGTAAAGTAATGGAACATGTATTGAGATGGCATTCTTAGCAAACTCTTAAGGAAAAAAATATTAGTGCCAAGGTAACATTTAAAACAAACTCAGTAGGACAGAGCGACCCTGTAATATCGTACTACTAGAAATTGTATTTTAAAGATTAGTATGCCTGTTGTACCTTCTTCTACTATGGTATATAAAAGTATCACAAAAGCTTTAAAATCTTGGATTGTAACAACACAAATATATATGGATAATGTCGGATATTCATTAGAACAAAAGAGAGATGGAATATAAGATTTAGTGTAGAAACTAAATGTGCTAAAAGTTTTTTCCAATTTGTAACACTATAGAGAATATAGTCTTTAAGCAGGGACTGTAATGAAATGAAGGGTATAAATGAGGAATATCATTTATAACTATCGAGAATTCCTAGTCCTTTATAGCGGGGACTGTTAATAATATGCAGGGTGCTAAATTGAGAAATATTCCTCGTATAACTATAGAGAAGCATAGCCTTATAGGCAGGGGCTGTAATAATATGAAAAGTATAAATGAGAAATATTCCACTCGGTATAACATAGAGATCCTAGGCTTTATTAGCACCGACTGTAATGATATGAAGGGTATTAAAGTGAGGAAAGTCACTGCTGTATACTAGAGAATCCTAAGTCCTTGTAGCAGAGACTGTAATAATAGAGGGTTCTAAATGAGAAATATTCACTCTGGCTGACAGAGGATTCATGAAAAGGTTATAGGGACAAGTTAATATCAATAAGACCCAGGATCAGATGAATATGTCCACAGATTCTTAAGAGAGCTTAGAAAATAATCTCTTATCTACACCACTGTCCCTTGTGTGTTCAGATTCATGTTGTCTGTTGATGTGCCTATTGGACTGGAAAAAGCCAATTGTAATAGCCATTAATTAAAAAATAGTAGTTCACTGAGGTAACTATAAAACATGTAAGGGCTAACATCAGTGGTAGAAGATACTGAAAACTTTGTTATGGGATCAATATTCCTGGACTTGTTCCAGAAACAGATTGGTTGTTGAGAAGTATAGGATAATACCATATACTGTAGTTTGGATTATCAGAGAAGTCAAAAGCTTGTTAGACAGGGTTACAAATATGTTAACTAGGTAAATAATCAGCATTTGGGTGTAAAGAAAACATAAAATAAAAGGTCAACTACAATGTAAAAAGTATTTTAAAAAAAATTAAAAAGTACTAGGGCAGGGAGGTAAGCATTGATAATTCTACCCCTCACTATAATGTCATGTGTGAGTTAAACATGTTAAATTTTTAGCTGCAAAGTTGTGTTCTGGCATTTCATGTATAAGAAGTGCTAAAGGCACCGAGAAGCGGCAGAACAGACGTAGTCTTATTCTTAGTGCTGATTGTGCCTCACAGAAAATTATAGGGGAGGAGGAACTCGATCTACACCCCCAGGATGATTTTCATTTTCAATTTACCAGGCACATAGTTTTCTTTAAAAAGATGTTTTATTGAATAAAGGGTTTTCAATTTGCTCTGTATTAATTTTAAAAAAAGTCTTTCGCTGGATAATTGTTAGGCAGGGTATGAATCTATGGAATATAGAAAAAGGCAGTTAGAGTTGTTTTTGAAATAGATTCCCTGAGGGCACTGGATTCTTTGGATATATGTACACATACTTTCATTGCAAAAATATATGAAAGTCATATATACAGAGATAATAGTACAATCTTTCTCATATTAGCTGTTTATGCCATTATAAGACCAGCCTAATCTATTCATGTTCAGTCCTAGTATTCACTATAAGAGAGATTTTATTTCTCTTACTGTTCACCATTAAACATTTCTTTAAAAAAAGAGAAACGGAATGTGGAAAAAAGCGCCTAAAATGGGCCACCTCTGTGTCCCTAATGGTAAAAACCATTTATTACCTTGGAAGGATGGATCTTCCCATGGGGTTCTAGAGATAGAAAAGGTGGTGAAAGCAGTTTAAGAAAATGCTTTGCTGCATTATGAGCAGCATAAATGCAGCTATAGCTACAGGTTTAGTTAGCCAAAACCTTACGTATCTCTGGATGAGTGACCCTAGAAAAAAAGTATTAAGAAATGTACAGAAGTATAAGAAAAGACATTTTGAAAAGGGATTACAGGGCCTTACAACATCTAGTTTATTATAGTTCGTGATGCAGCATTATACTCAATAAATTTTATTATTACAAGCTTATAAAAAAAGCTTATAAAAAAGCCATGGGCAGTTTTGGATTTGGAATCCAGAAAATACTGATGTAGTTTACCCTTTGAGTGGGGCTAGTATTTTTGTGGGTCGGAACTGGGATGCCTTGGTGGTCTTGGGTTGCTTCTCCACTGCGAACGAGAGAAAATAATTTTTTTAAATGATTTTCTCAATGATACAAGGCCAGTAGGAGGTCAGGATATCTAATTTTCTTTAGGATGGCAAAGCATAAACTTTGAACAAATGGATTCCTACTGTATAATAAACAAATAAAAACGGGATTAGTCCATAGAAGTTTGCAATATTAAGGACCTCCACATTGTATTTGAACCCATAGCCAAGATCATTGAAAAAGCAGATAGCTAGTCTTCAGAAAACCAATCATGGGAATAATTTCAATTGGTGATGTTCAGGTTCCCACAGAAGGAAAACTTTAGAAGGGGCAATTATAGTGAGAAAATGTTTTTTGTTTTAATTTCTTCGAATTGTATCCTATAAAGTCATCCCCATCCACCAGGGACCTTTAGTGTCTTTAAATTCTACATAGTCCCAGAGATATAAGGCCTTTGAATTATGCTGTGATGTGTAGGAGCTGCTACACCTCATCGTCACTCAAAGGAAAAAACACACACCCACACACAATCCAAAGGCTCCCTGCCTCAAGTACTGTCCAATCTCTCACCCACACTATATGTACCATTGGCCCACATATAGTCAATGCTTGTAGTGCTAGAAAACACAATCAATACCCATTAGCCAGCATATGAGGGGCATTAACACACTATCAAAACAGCCCCCCCTCCCCCCCCAAAAAAATCTTATCGTATACAGACAAAAACCATGACTCAAATGGAACTGGAACACTAATTACAGTATTTATAAGACAGTAATACCAGATAATACCAAAACAGACACACAGTTTGCATTGCAATATCTATGAAAAATATTATAGGACACTCTAAAGCAAACTGAAATGTAAAGGACAACAAGCAGTTGTCCAACTGTGTTTTGAAGGTCTCACTACAAGTGCTCCTGTACACTGACTCTCTCTTCAGTGATTATGAGCTCAGCCTAAAGCAGGGGTGAGATATGAACTTTAGGTAAAAGGTAAATACACATTTAGCAAAGTTAGAGAGAACAGGCCAGAGTGTTCAGTAACTTACTTGTAAAGAATAAGAATCTCAGCAAACACTTGTCTCCTCACTCCCACTCTGCCCACTCCCTTCAGCATATGCACTTTATCCCACCACTTTGATTGCTTGCAGTTAAAGCTATGGAAGGGAGGGTTCAAAGCGGATATGTCAGCACTTCATTTAAAGTCCTTTCAACTGACAAGCTCGGACTCTTGTATACAGCCCGTCACTGCTTAAGGGGGAGTTTAACAGAGACGGGGAGGGGGGGACTACAACATCTTGGTACCATACAAAATTATGGGGCCCAGGATTGTGGAAGAAACGAAAAAGCCACACAGAACATTGAAAGTAAGGCAGCTTTAGTTAAAAGTGTCTATACATTGGATTACAGTCCAGACAAAGTTTTTTTTTTTTTCACTATAGTGCACTTTAAGATCACCATTATTAAATTAATTAACCACAAACTATTTAGGCTACCCTAGATTTAAAAGACGATTATTTACAGTATGACAGGCCCTGCCCCAAAGATATTGAGAATCACAGTTACAAGGGGGGACCTTGATAACCACTTTCCAGTTTGCCGCCCCCTTTCTTTTTGCATTTCCTCAGCACCAAGATGTTTTTTAACAAAAGATAAATTGATTCAGTTTTTTTGACTTGATGGGACAGATACCCACGGATTTTTAGATCTTCTGTATCAATTCTCCATTCCATCCAAAAAGTCCCGTCAATGGCACGGATTTGTCCCATTAAATTAGCAAAGAGGGAAAACTCTAGTCCCTAATCACCCTGTACCATAAACTACGGATTGCTAGTTCTTGGGGCTGGGGAGCCCAATGTCAAAGTATTTTACAGACAAGGAAAGGAAACTGGTTGGTAAACTTCAAATAGGGGAGGCAATTAGTTTGCAACTGATCCACTTCAAAGCAGAGCTAGTTATCAAAAAACCAACCAGTGCTTGTCCAAACAGAACCAAATTCCGCAAGCTGCAGGCTTACATGACCCACCAAGGGGGCACTTACAGACAAAAAGCTCATAAAGCTTTCCTGGCAGAGAAAAAATGTTTCTTCAGCCTATTACAAAAAAAAAAAAAAGGCAAAAGAAAAAATGTTTCAGCAAAACTGTTTGGTTGCAGATCATATAGAATCAAAATGAATGGTCACTAAACTCAGAAGTATTCACCTGGTATGCCAAGAGTAGGGCTTGTACAAAGGATTAGACGTCATGGCTTCAATAGAATTCTGTTCACCAATTTTCTATAACAAGGAGGCAGCAGGTGAGATACATTTACAATCTTGGAACTATCAACTAGTGTACATATTCCCTCCAGGTTAGTTAAATTCAAAGAGTCTGAAAGAAGCTAGGTAAGCCAAGACTAGCAATAGTTATAGCCCACTGAAACCAGCTGTTCAGTCAACCATCCTGGCCTCTGCAATTTGCAGGAATCGGTGCCTAAGGCCGGGGCCAGTTCTACATCAAATCCACAAGAGCTAAGATTAACAGCTCAGGCTGTGTAATATAAGAACAAGGAAGGTAATTCAGACATTAGGTTTCCATCTCCTTAGGTCATTGAAAACCTTAATGCAAAGCACAATCTAACTTGGGCATAACATTTATTAAAAGATATGGAATTACATTTTAAAAAGATAGGCTAAAGTTACTAAGGGGAAATCACAACCAATCAAATTTGCAAACCATCTGGAATTCTTATTGAAGGTCTCAGTATGGGATGGAGCACCGAATACATTGAAGATTTAGTGGCAGCTCAGCTCCAATGTGTTTCCTGAATGTGGCTAGTACAAGTTTATGCTTCATATTAGAAGAGCAAAATATGTCTTCCCTAAATGGGACTCCCGGTAGTACTCAAAAGTTCAATTCTCCATCCCCGTAGAAAGTTTATTTCCTATCCCAAACAGAGAGTGACGGGGGCTTACTTATATGCCATAAGGAGAAATGCAGCATTATCCTGTAGAGTAACCATTTTTAGAAGTGGTAGAGGACTGCTTAAAACCAAACTGATCTTCCCTTTCATTCAAGGAAGATCTTTTTGACCCTCGTTCCAGAGAAAATGGCTCAAGGTCTCTTATTTTTTGGTAGACGTCAAAAGGTGCTTACATCATTTAGAGTTTATAATGTCTTTAGACAATCAGATTCTCTTACTGATATTCTATATGCAGGGAATGAAAGGAAATGGAACTCTTCCAAAGCTCCAAAGCTCACGATTGCTAGGTGGCCAACAGAAAATTTAAAACAGCATATGTTGAAGCAACTAGCCACAAATTCGCTGTTCTGGATCAAGTATCACTTAGAGGTGGTAAACTCCCTGGACAGACCAAAAGGAGAAGGGGGAAGGGCGTTTTCCCCGAACAAATTGTATGTGCAATAGCTGGGCCGCATTCAATACCTTATTGGTCTGTAGTTCCATGTTGTCCCTAAGGGACCCTCGTACTTGGTAAAAGCGATTCAATGTTTATGTAAGGCGGGTGCGGTGGGGTATTGTTGTTGTTTTGGAGGGAAGGAATGGAAATAACGACTTAATAAGGATTATTTTGCCTGAATTGGCATAAACAAAGCCATCCAGTTGTGTCAATCAAGTCCCAATACAGAAATACCAATTAATTTAGACAAGTAATAATTCAAACATTACTGTTTTCATGTATGATGAAACCTAATAAAGTTGCCATATAAAGCAGACCGGGGGGAGTGTTTTAACGCCCTTGTAAGATTTGTGTTCGTATATTTTTCCTTTCATGTGTTAGAATTATTACTTTTTATAACCTCTACAAGAACTATAAACTTATTAAACTAACCATGTGGTAACCCTCCCTGAAGGAACAGAAAACAGTAACCAGACTGTAGCACAAACAAAAATCTATGGCAGACGGGAAGGGGGGCACAAAAAGCCGTTTGTATACATGGGCCAACAAATAAAAAACAACATTTACGATCATATACAAAGTGTCAAAAGTCACAGAAGTAAGTAACTCAACAGAAGCTATTATGCCCATAGTCAATAAGCATGTTTGCATAAGATAAAACCTTGAATGTGATTATTTTTTTTGAGCTCCTCCTAATTTAAAACAAAATGAATCTGGAATTGACCCATTGTCGCCCCATCTTTTGAAAAATAGTCAATAACTTTTCCTGTTGGTGGCGCAGTGGGGAAGAACAGCTTCATCAAAAGTGGGCAATAAGGCAAATGCCACACTATGTGATTTGTGTGCGATTGCACGTCGATGTTTCCACACCATATACACAATTTACAAATACGCATACGCACCAAATATTTCGGATTTCGGTCATTGCAAGACTTTGAGTATCCTCATCTTTTGAATAATTGCATGTGTTACCATCTCTCCATGGGCAAGATCGCTAAGAAGCACAGCTGCATGAAAATTGCCAAATCTGCCACTACCAAATCGTGGCGATTCCATGCGTTGCAGTGTGGCTTGCGCCTAATGTCTCAAATTTTTATGGAGACCTTGAATTAATACTATCATTGCAAACGTATCAGGATAATAAAGAAACAACCAGAATCAGTAACCGTTGAACAGAGATTACCTACATATGAAATTGTTTTAAAATGCATAAGATATCAGTGATATTTTAAAAGATGAGAATATGCTATACCTGTTGACTCTTATAATCCTCTATTGCAGCACCTAAAAATGTTGATGTGATGATGCCACCAAAAATGTTCAGTGCAGCTAGAAACAGGTTATTGTTGTTTGGTTGCCAGACAGAAAAACTTTACACCACGAAGTCCTTACAAGAGACAATATTTATTTTAATTTAAACCGTCTGTTTGCAGGTATCCCAGTACACATACTCCAGGTGCGGCCTAATTCTAGTCTTTAATTATAACCAAAAGGTCATCTGGAATTCATTAGACGGTCATGATTCCTATAACATACAAGGAAATTGCAGCAGCAGCATTTAGCCAATCTGTTCCATGGACTTCTTCTAGAGCTTTCAGGATTCTGCCACAGCACAGCTATTGTAAGAACGGAGCGGGGGACATATCAGAGGCAGGGAGAGGGGGGGAATCCTGTCAAATTTTAAAAAAGTCCATGAATGGAACTTCTAAAATGCCTGAGCTAACTTCTGACGCTATGAATATTGCCAGCACCCACAAGTAATTCTCTTCTATAGTTTGGCCTTCAACAGTATTTTTGAACTTACGGACTGCCCTTTTTCTATACTAAAATACACAACCGGTAAAAGGAGATAGTTGGTTCCATAAATCTACAAGTATATTTTATGTTTTTAGCATTTTTAAATGATACAATACTTATAATTGGCTTGAGAAAAGCCAATACTGTTTCTTTCTATTTTTCTTTTTGCTTCTTCCGTTTATCCTTCTCCGCTTTTTTGGCCGTATCCTCCTCCACGGTTTTTGAGCTAGAGACATGAAATTCGGTAAGGACGTGCGGGGCATACTAGGAGAACGTTGATGCGTTACGGGTATTACTTGCGAATTCCAGACTTTTTTCCCCATAGACATAGATATAATGGTTAACAATCCCAGAAATGTAGATATTTCAAACAGTTGTTTACATGGTCATATAATACAAATGGTGGATACCCCCAAACCCCCCACAAGACTCAGGTTACCCCACCTACTGATCTACACTCTTCCATTCTCCCATGAGCCATATTTAAAGGGTAAACTAACGTAAAAACAAGAATTTAGGATTTTATCCTCATAAAGATGATTTTTATGGTTTAAAGAACACAAAAAACATACCCCCTCAACAGACCCGGAGACACACAGACCTACTAATCTACGTTATCCGATTACACGGCAGCCATTAACTTAAAGGTAACTACAAGTAAAAAAAAAAATTAGATTTATCCTCAATACAAAATAGTTTTATGGTTTGATACAAGCATAAAAAGGACATGACCCCCCTCACCCAGACCCAGGTACACACACCGATTGATCTATTAGCCATTACTGTAGAAGCCATACTTTAAAGGGAAACCTAAAGTTCAAAAAAGTAATTTTGAATCAATAAAAAACTTTGTTTTTTTTTTTAACCCCAACTAGTGAATACAGGTATACAACAGCTACTGACCTGGCCCCATCTATTTACTATTGCAGCATACTATCAAGGGTTTAACTCAAGTAAAAAAACGAATTTTGACCATAATCACAAAAGTTTTTTTTTTGGACTCTCCACCCCGAACACGGGTACACCACCAATTACTGATCTACTTAATCCATTACTATGCACCATACGTAAAGGGTTAACTAAAGTAAAAAACCTAATTTGGACGCAATCATCAAAAAGTTAGTATTTTAATCCACACAACCATATGGAGTACACAACAACACAACTGACCTCCTTTATTAATCATGTGACATATTTAAAGGGTAAGTAAAAAACACAATGTCTCTTCTTGACATGTATTGAGTTTTGAAAATCTGCAGCACAAACACACAATTCCCTTCCACAATGCAGTCTTTCAAAAGCCCAAATTCAAAGTTAGATACAACTTTCCCCCTTCTAGTTCCAATATAATTGCTTGGTATTGTTAGATTACTTATAGCCTTTATTTTTATAAGCATCTCCTTTCATATAAACTTTATAAGAGTCATACCAGAAAGTAGTAACCGGCGATTTTAATGTTTTGGTTTGTGTTGTAAGCTGCACGGCCGCTGAATGCACTTCGAATGCAATTATCAGAAGAAAGAAAAATTACTGTGAAAGACTAAAAAATTAAACCATAATGAATATCTAAAAAAAGCAATTACTAAACATACAATTATTTGTTTTAGTACACAATCATTTTAAATTGCTTTTTTAATCATACTGCTAGCTGTGTATGAGGTGTCATGCTATTTAAAACAGGAAACCCCTGTATGCTATGTTAAGATAATTATAGCCATAATAAAGTAATTTCCTAAGGTGAAAACTATAGAATCAGTGTTCCCTCAAGTCTAGGTGCCCCATTCGTGAACACACAGCTCTGTAGGTTTGGCGCTCAGTCTAGGTATGTTGGTGTGGACACAAAACATCTGCGGAATAAAAAGTGCTGTGGAGCATACAAAAATTTAATTTGCTACACACAGAAAATATATTTCTGTGCACAAAGACAATTTTAAGGGTGATACAATGATTAGTTCCAGCACAGCTTCCCTGCCTTCCGTGTTCCCGCAATGTAAAAATCCCTGGTGAGATTTATGGCATTAGGATCTCGGGACAGGTAGTGCGCTGGCTTATAACGCCTCCTGTTCATCAAGCGTTCAAATTTACATGCTATATAGAGCGACGGGGGGGGGCAAAACTTAACTTGGAAAGTTTTGCATCTCAAAACGTTGCAAACTCAGTGTAAAGTCCCCGCTAACCTGATTATACACTCTGGGTTTTAACACTGACTTGGGATTTACGTGGAGATGCAATATCACGTGGCTAAGGGGGAAAGAATGCAAAACTTCTAGCTAATGATATAATATCAGGTTAGCAATGGTTCTGTACGTCATTTTACATTGCCTGCCTATTTCAAAGATCTTTTGGAAATAGTCATCGTGCAAGTCGATGCAAAAATTATTATCAATGATCATTCCAGTCATTTTTTTTGGCACTAAAATAAAACCTTTTCAATTGTGCTTTAAACCGTGCAAAGGTCGCACTTACTGCTCACATTCACGACTGCAATAACTGTCACAGTTACGACAGTCGACGGGAAGAACAAGTTGCAGGTCAGTTTAAGATAGTAATTTATTGCATTCCCCCATAGCGGTTCATATTTGTATTGCCCCCTTAATGTATTGCCGCCCTTAATGTAGAGAGAACGTACAGGTGTAAATAATTATGTGGAAAAAAAAAACCTACAAACGTTATAGAGATTTGTTTCCTATAGAATTGGGAGAAATAAATCCCAACAAGAGCATAAAACGGGTAATGTCAGCCTTCTAATAAAACAAAAAATTGCAGTTACCGCCCCCAAACTGATATATTTGCACTTATTATCTGCATTATAACCAGACATTAAGGATAATTATTGTCCCCATTCTGGCAGAGTAAGCCTGGCCCTTCCTCGTGGAAATACCTTTGCCGAAAGGAATGAACTATCCTTAAAATATCGGTTTACAAATGCATGTTAATAACTGGGGGACAATCGCAGTTGGAGGTAGCAGGCAAGTAACTGACAAGTCACCAGTTTGTTTTGTTTAAAGGGAAAGTCAGCCAAAATGAAAACTACAATACAGAAATCAACCACCCAAAAACCCTAAACGGTAATAGTTGAAACCTGAAAATATTAAGTCTAAACCTGAAATCCGCACATGTCCTGTTCTTCCCCTATTCTCGTTCCTGGTTTTCATTAACAACATGTCAGTTTATGGATTGACAGTTTGGACATCACAGCAATTCTGAATGTTAATCTCCTGTCTGCACATTCTGAGCATGCCCAGGCTCAGTACAGGCGTCAGTACATTTCTAAATTGCTCGTTCCACGAGGGACCACCAGAAGCATAGCAGGCATACAGTAATGAATGCATAGGACAAAGTATGATCAACCATATTTTATAAAGAGACATCTTTAGTAAAAAAATGTTCTAATTATGAGGGTCGAGATTGTCCTTTTAAGGGTTTAGGACATGGCCCTTTAAAGGACATCTTATACAAATATGTTTTTCCATGTATGTGAATAAGTAATAAGGAGGTAGAAGATCTAACACACTTAAAGTTTAGTATACTGAAAAAATGACTTTGCCTCATCTATATCTTATAATAAATACAGTAATAGCACTTACTCGAGTGTGAAGTTGATGCATGCCTTTCAATACATACTTGTTTTTGTCAGGCTGCTGACCAGACCTGACTGATTTTCCCAAATACCAACCTGTCATACTGCACACCAGCATACAGCAACACCACTGTCAAACCATTCCAGCTACAGAAGACACACTTGCTTACAGAACTGTTTGAAATGTAAGATGTTTCAGATTGGATATCTAGAAATGGGACAGATCAACAAAAAAAAATAGTACGTGATAGTTGGATGAATTAATCGTTTTCCACAATGAGCATAAAACAAAAAATCAGTGTCCTTTAAGTCAGATTATATGGGTGCAGAAATGTTGCCTGTGCTGTCAATCTAAAGATGCTCCAAAAAAAAAAAGAAGGGGTGTGCATGGCTTGTGGAAGTTGGTGTGTGGTGGGCTAACTAACACTGGCTAATGAACTGTAGTGCTGTACTTGGACACTGTCTGTGAACTGGAGATTGACCTAACAGTGATCGTTAAACTATCCAGCTTCCAGTTGAGCACTGTTAGGTAGTTCAGCAGACATTCACAGGTCCGCAATCCAGTTCAGGCATCACTGTTAGTTCACCAACCACTGTAAGTTCAGCCCTCCAGTTCACTAGATAGTTTTGATTAACAGTTGCTGCGAATGGAGGGCGACTAAACTGCTTACAGAAATGTTGAAATGTAAGATGTTTCAGATTGGATATCTAATGAAATAGGGGACAGATCAAAAAAAAAAATAGTACAGTGATAGTTGGGATGAATTATCTTTCCACTAATGAGCAATTAAAAAAAAAAAAATCCGTGTACCTTTAAGCAGCTTAATAATGGGTGCAAAATGTTGCCTGTGCTGTTAATCTAAGATGCTCAAAAAAAAAAAAAAGGGGGTGTGCATGGCTTGTGGAAGGGGGTGTGTGGTGGGCTAACTAACACTGGCTAATGAACTGTAGTGCTGACTTGACACTGTCTGCTGAACTGGAGGATTGACCTAACAGTGGCTGTTAAACTTCCAGCCTTCCAGTTGAGCACTGTTAGGTCAGTTCAGCAGACATTCACAGGTCAGCAATCCAGTTCAGGCATCACTGTTATTTCACCAACCACGTAAGTTCAGCCCTCCAGTTCACTAGATAGTTTTGTTAACAGTTGCTTGCGAACTGGAGGGCTGATAAACTGCTTACAGAAATGTTGAAATGTAAGATGTTTCAGATTGGATATCTAATGAAATATGGACAGATCAACAAAAAAAAAAGTACAGGATAGTTGGGATGAATTACGTTTCCACTAATGAGCAATTAAAAAAAAAATCAGTGTACCTTAAGCAGCTTAATAATGAGTGCAAAATGTTGCCTGTGCTGTTAATTAAGATGCTCAAAAAAAAAAAAGGGGGTGTGCATGGCTTGTGGAAGTGGGGTGGTGGGCTAACTAACACTGGCTAAAGAACTGTAGTGCTGACTTGACAATGTTGCTGAAATGGAGGATTGACCTAACAGTGGCTGTTAAACTTCCAGCTTCCCGTTGAGCATGTTAGGTCAGTTCAGCAGACATTCACAGGTCAGCAATCCAGTTCAGGCATCACTGTTAGTTCACCAACCACTGTAAGTTCAGCCCTCCAGTTCACTAGATAGTTTTGACTTAACAGTTGCTTGCGAACTGGAGGGCTGACTAAACTGCTTACAGAAATGTTGAAATGTAAGATGTTTCAGATTGGATATCTAATGAAATAGGGGACAGATCAACAAAAAAATAGTACCGTGATAGTTGGGATGAATTATCGTTTCCACTAATGAGCAATTAAAAAAAAAAAATCAGTGTACCTTTAAGCAGCTTAATAATGGGTGCAAAATGTTGCCTGTGCTGTTAATCTAAGATGCTCAAAAAAAAAAAAGGGTGTGTGCATGGCTTGTGGAAGTGGGTGTGGTGGGCTAACTAACACTGGCTAATGAACTGTAGTGCTGACTTGACACTGTCTGCTGAACTGGAGGATTGACCTAACAGTGGCTGTTAAACTTCCAGCCTTCCAGTTGAGCACTGTTAGGTCAGTTCAGCAGACATTCACAGGTCAGCAATCCAGTTCAGGCATATGTGTTTCACCAACCACTGTAAGTTCAGCCCTCCAGTTCACAGATAGTTTTGACTTAACAGTTGCTTGCGAACTGGAGGGCTGACTAAACAGTGGCTGGTAAACTTGAGGGCTGCCCTAACGGCAGGAGAATTGGAGGATGCCCTCACAGTGGCTGTTGAATGAGGGCTGCCCTCACATTGGCTGAGGAACTTGAGGGTGCCTCACATTGGCGGGGAACTGGAGGGCTGACATAACTGTATATGTGCACATGGAGGGTGGTAATATATGTACCAGAGGGCACCCAATCAGAGACTGATAAATAAGTTGTGACAGTGGACGTCACATATATGTTGCCCACAGCGACAGGTACATACAGTTGCCACAGTAAGGTGTACATAAAAGTTGTACACTGAACTAGTACATATAAGTTGCCCACAGTGATTGTACATGCAAGTGTCCCCAGAGACTGGTACATACAAGTTGCCACATTGGCAGGTACATACATGTTGCCAAAACAGATGGTACATATAAAATGCCCACAGTGACTGGTACATGAACGTTACCTAACAACAACTTGTACATATAAAGATACATGCAAGAAAGAAATGAAATGGACATGGCTTAGAAGTAATAAGAAGGGCAGTATCCATGCCAAACCTGTGTACATTGTCGCTTGGTAAAAAACAGACCCAGCTTTGAACATCCAGGTAGTGGTGAGAAATTCTGTATCAAGGGGCTACACACATATGATTCAAAATATGTGGTATATGTGTAACATGCCCTTGTGTTTGATATACGTTGGGAAAAAAACGAAAGGATTAAATCTAGAATATCTCAGCAATAAATTTAAAAACATGTTGCCTTACCAGGTGTCTTCTATTGTTTTAGAAGACATACAAAAACAGGGATTTAAAGATAGGGAAATCATCCTAAGGAAACTAGAGACTTGGTGGATCAAACATCTGAATTCATTACATCCCCATGGTTTAAATAGGGATTATGATTTGTATTTATTTTTGTAAGGGTTATATATATGTTTCTACAGGACATTGGATAATAAGCCGCTAAATAAAGGGATCATCATTTTCTCACCATGCCTTTAATGATAAGATTAAAAGTGATGTAAGTTTTGTATTTGATGTGATATTTAACATATATATGGGTTAATGTCCAGTGATATCTAT
Source organism: Hymenochirus boettgeri (assembly GCA_019447015.1). Classification (NCBI taxonomy): domain Eukaryota; kingdom Metazoa; phylum Chordata; class Amphibia; order Anura; family Pipidae; genus Hymenochirus; species Hymenochirus boettgeri. The sequence goes on along the minus strand of JAACNH010001463.1, from coordinate 51,758 downwards.
GAGCAGTTTTGAATGTTTAATTAGTGTCATGGACATGGAATCACTGCTGTAATAAGGGGCTATTTTTGTTAAGCTTCTAAAAGATTAATAGAATATGTAAGCATTTGTGCTCCTGACTTGAGAAAGAGACCCAGCAGTCTTAAAACGTTGGGTACAGGGAGAGGATCTTTATGTACAAAGATCTTTTTTACCTGCAAACTTTGTTTGTCATCAACATGTGTTCTGCCATCTTGTAGCCGGCATCTGGAATCCAAGCAGGTGAATGCAAGACCCTAAATAACCTTAATACACCCATAATACTGTCACACCCATATGAAATCATCCCCAGTGAAACCCCCACATTATTAATCCATAGATACTATTAATAATATCAAAGAGCTCTATATTAAAAAGTGCAAAGAGTGCAAAGTGCAAAAATATTATCAAATCTAAAAACAAGCAAAATTGAGGTTAAAAGCTGATAAAATATGTCAGCCTCCCACCCCCTAACTTTCTGGTCAGTCATTTCTTTATATCTTGGGCTGTCGAGCAGGTAGAGAGGTGGTTGATAGCTCGTTTTAAAGGTAGGAAACTGGTCTTTCATTTTAACTCAACTTGTTTGGAGACCACAGTTCCCTTAAATGCTCCTGGAAAACACTTAAGTAAACGATGTAACCACTTCAGGACAGTTCTAAGAATAATTACATAATTTATATAAATATGCCTGAATGACTAAATTTATCTTTTCACAATCTCAAAATGAAATGAAGGTCTCTTGCAAGCCCAGTGAAAAGTGAACTATTCTTTAATTTATTGATTAAAGGCTGGGAGGTTAAGGAGCTATGCAGAACTTACCTTCCACGCAATCCACCACAGCGAACTGACAGGTCCAGAACGCTTCCTGGTTCTAACCAACTAAAGCACGTGTGCGTGATAATGCATGCTATAGTTGATTAGAACCAGGAAGTGGTCGGGAATTTTCAGTGCTGTTGCAGTGGGTCACGTGAAAGGTAAGTTTCTGCAATCTTCGTCCCTGGTCATCCCTGGCTCTGAGATATTGATTGTAGAACGGGAGGTAAGGCAGTCTTTAATCAATACACTTTTCAAGTGGTCTATTCCTTTAAACAGAACTAAGAGAAGACTTCTAACATTCTAATATTTCATATTAATGGGGCACGCTATTTCTTATACTAAACTAACATTGTATTTGTAAAAACAGAGATCATATATCCACTTAGATTGTAAGCTCTTTGGGGCAGGAATCATTCCTAATGTGTAAGGCATGGTGCACTTATAAATTTTATCCATAATTTATATATATATGTGTATTCTTAACTGATGTATGAAATTGGATTTTCATTTTACTATTCTGTATAATTGCTTGCTTATCCCCTTGTTTGTATACTCTGTATTTTATAATGTACAGCATATACATACAATACATAACTACATACACACACCATTATTTCCTGCTCCATAAAAACCTTTAGCTGATATTAAAGAAATTCATCCCTGTTCCCTAATCTGTGTCATGAAATGACCATATTATGGAGTATTCTGATAAGATTCTGTTGGTATTGAAAGCAAGGTCTTTGCTGTGTTTGCTGATGACACTAAACTATGCAGAAACTTTGGAAACTTCAAATGATGTGCAAGTGCTGCAAGCAGACCTAGATAGATTATCAAAATGGGCAGCAGAATGGCAGATGAGATCAATGTTGATAAATGTAAGGTGATTTGGGTTTTACCATACATGGCTCTGTGCTAGGTTTGGAGGTTCTATTAGACAACATACTTAGCTGTAGCAACCAGTGCCTGAGGAGAAACAACTAGAATTAGCAAGATATTGCCTTGTTTAAAGAGTGCCATAGATATAAGGGAGAACAATACATGGCAAGACCATTTGTAATATGTAGTGCAGTTTAAGTGTCCTGTATATAAAAGGAACATCTTGGAAAAGTTCAGAGAAGGGCAACTAAATTAATAAAGGGAATGAAGTTGCTTGACTATGCATATAGATTAGACAAGTTAAGTCAGTTTACACTGAAGATTCATCTTCAGGTAATGAAAGGTTTCTCTACAGTAAGAACAGTAAAACAGTGGAACTGCCCTACAGCAGATGTGGGAATGGCAAGTTCATAGTTCAAGAGTGGGAGGATACGTAAAAATTTTATAAATTCATACAATTATAATGAAAGAAGTGATCCTCCACACCTGTAACTAACATTACATTGCGGTCGAGTGTTTCTTCTTAGATGCTGGGTGCCACCAGAGCTGTCGCCAACACAGGCTGGTAATTAGAGAAGAAAAAAGCTGGGCATACCAGTCTTACAGCAATTCAAAACATAGTGTTTATTGTTACATTCAGCACACAGTTTGTGCCTTCTTCAGACAAGAGTTTATAAAGTGCATGTGATAAAAATATATATCACTTATATAGGAGGAGCATAGGTACAAGAGTCCTCTAGTGATGGAATATATAAAGTGCATAAGTGCATTCAAGGTTAAAAAAACATAAGTGCAGTCAGTAAAATATTTAATATTTAAATACTTTATACAATATTAAGTAAAGTACTAAAATTAAAGTGCAAATGTCACAGACATAATATATCAGTAAATTATAATGTACTCTATAGTAATTTGAAATATTAAACATTATTAAAAATTTCTATTACCCACACCTGTTACACAAATATATATAGAAACAGTCAATGTACCCGATAGGTGGAACAATATACCTAAGATTATACAAACAAACAAAGAGTATATAATATATAAATATACATATATTTTAATACATCAGAACAACTATAAAGCGGCCAGCTATAGGTCTACATAAAATCAAAATCAAAAAAGAATAAACCCTCAATAAAAGGGGACTAAAGGTCCCATATCAATGGATATCCAGTATCTAATTATAGGGACAAAAAAGATGTATATATATATAGAGAGATAAATGTCCAGCTCAAAATCCGACAGTCAATAAAAATCCTATAAAAGGGGAGATACTGAAAAAGAGATAAAAACGATAAAAACAATCTTCTCGGAGTGCGCACAACACAACAAAATTCTCAGGGATGCGGGCCACAATGTACAGCGGAACAAACAATATTCACCACTCCAGAAGTTTTCGTGTAGTAAAGTGGTTAATCGATACGGTCCCCGGACTGTGAATCTGTGTCCATGGCTTCTGCAAGCTCTTGGGACAAATGAACAATAAAGTTCCTTCAAAATCTTAACGTATAAAAGGGGAGGTACTTATGGATACGTAATGCCTGACAAAGTATTGGTGCGAAACGCGTAGCAGTGACGTCTACGTATACTCAGAGGTGACGGGAACCACGAACACGTGGAGTTTAATATCAAACAAACAGCGTGCCGGAAATAAATTGGTCTAGAATATACTGACCGCATCTACTCGGATCCCAAGAGCGTGCAGAAGCCACGGACACAGATTCACAGTCCGGGGGACCGATCGATAACCACTTACTACACGAAAACTTCTGGAGTGGTGAAGTATTGTTTGTTCCGCTGTACATGTGGCCCGCATCCTGAGAATTTTGTGTGGTGTGCGCACACCGAGAAGATTGTTTTTTATGTTTTATCTCTTTTTCAGTATCTCCCTTTTATAGGATTTATTGACTGTACGGATTTTGAGCTGGACATTTATCTCTCTCATATATATACATCTTTTTGTCACTAATTAGATACTGGATATCCATGATATTGGGACCTTAGTCCCCTTTTATTGAGGGGTATATTCTTTGATTTTGATTTTATGTAGACCTATAGCTGGCGGCTTTATAGTTGTTTGATGTATTAAAATAATGTATATTATATATTATTACTCTTTGTTTGTTTGTATAATCTTAGGTATATTGTTCCACCTATCGGGTACATTGACTGTGTTTTATGTTCTGATGGGGTGGTAACTCTTCTTGAATTACACCACATCGTTTTACTGATTAGGGGACTCAGGGGTACCTGTTGTCAAGCCTGTTGCTTTATAAATTTTCTGGACAAATATATATAGCAATCGAACGCAACAACAACAGAGGACTGCTTATATGAAACTAAATGTACTATAGTATCTAACATACATTAGTATCAACAGACATTAATTTATAAAAAAGAAGAATATATGTGGGACAAACTTAAGCTTTATATATATCTACTATTATCGTTTTGGTAAAAAACATGACAACCCAAATTAGTGTTGAGACCTTTGGGTTTGACCGTATTCATATAAAATCCAGTATGATTCCCTTTGTAATAAGGCCATTTGTCTGTCACCTCCCCTCGTTTAGAGGAATATGATCAATGATATTTCCTCTTAGATCAGAAACCTGATGTTTTAACTGATAAAAATGTTCAGCTACAGGTGTAGCATCCATTTTTTGTTTCTCATTGGCTAATCTACTCGGGCTAGCTGATGTCACTTCTGTGATGTTGGAACCTTTTCTTAAAAGGACCAATGGTTTTGCCAATATAGGTAAGTGAAAACATGGCAGTTTAACATATACACACAATAATCTGTGTTGCAATTGTAATATACTCTGATGGGGAATGTGTGGCCGGAGACATAGGATGCGTAAATGTTACTGTTATTATGGAGTTCCATATATTACATATTGTAACATTTAAAGCAACCTTTTCGTTCGGAAAACACAAAAGGATTTTTTTTATATTTTGCAGCAGGGTCAGCTCATTTTACAGAGTTTTGGATTTTTTATACACATAAAGTGGTTTACGTCTAGTTTCCTACGCCAAAGATATATCGCCTCGATAGTAGGCCAAAATATATTAAGATTTTTTCTTGACAGTATCAGATAGGGTTGAGTAACATTGTACAAAGGGGACTCCCCATTCATATGTAACTCTGGGGGTATTCTGTGCTAACCATTGCTTGTTTCAGCACCTGGATTAATAACCCCTTACCCTAAATTTATTCATATTTTGTCAAGATTATGATCCATTTCTTTTTGTTCAAGCAAATTGTTGCACTTGGATAAATTGTGATTTAGGTAATCCCTTAAAGACATGCTTTGGATGGAAACTAACCCACAAGTAACAAGTCGCGATCTGTTGGCTTGCAAAAAGGTATTCATACAGTTAGTTCTTGTTTATCTAGGTATTTCCATTTGCCATTTGGAGTCAGGAAGGATTTTCACCCCTCCTTCCAGCGGATTATTTTGCCTTTCCTCTGGCTTAACTGTTAGGCTGGTTTCATAGGTAGGCTAGATCTATACTGCAAAATATCATCTCTAGATGAATTATATAATTTAACTTTAAACCAAGCAGACAGCAATACACTTGATGGAGTTTGTGTACTACTGCATACATCTTTGACTTTGTAAAGGTTCTCTTTCTTCCAGGTATATCTAAAGCATTAGTTATATCATCTGACTTGTTTTGCTAATCATCTAATTGTTTTCTCAATTCAGAATGACTTGTGCAAGAATGTTTTGGAAATAAAGACCCTGGAATGTGGCTTAATCAGCATAACAGCAAGTTTTCAGGGACCAGCTGAATGCAAAATGTTGATTGCATTGTAGCTAAGAGATGTTATTAAAACGCCTACGGTAATGTGTCAAAACAGCATTACATGTGACAGGCAGTACTGTAGATACTGACTCTCCAATACCACTCAGGCTTTGACTTACACCTTTGGAATTAAAATGTAAGAGAGAGCTGCTAAAAACAGCGCCAGGACCATCCCAACAGACTCTTCAATATTAGACTTTACTAGTGTAGGGAAGCTGGTGATGCTTCTCTGTTATTCATCCTGTATATAGATATTGTAAGATGCCTAGACTAGGAAGTGAGGGGGAGGAGCCAGGCAACCAGGAAGTACCAGAACATTAGGAGAGTGAGGGGAGGAGCAGGTAACCAGGAAGTAACCGAGGAAGTTAGAAGTGAGGGGGAGGAGCCAGGGAACCAGGAGTAACCAGGAAGTTAGGAAGTGAGGGGAAGGAGCCAAGTAACCAGGAAGTTAGGAAGTGAGGAGGAGAGCCAGATAACCAGGAAGTTAGAAAGTGAGGGGGAGGGGCCATAGGTAACCAGGAAGTAACAGGAAGTTAGGAAGGGAGGGAAGTAAAGAGAGATCCAGGAAGATAAAAGTGACTATGATTAAGGTGTAAACAGAAAGAAGGAAACCCTTGTCAAGAAACTGTGTTCTCTCCAGTAATACCATCCAGTATGCAATGTATCAGTTATGATTCTGCAACACACTCACTCCTGGCTGGCAGATTGTAAGTACTGGTACAAAGTTCATATCTGCCTTAAATAAATGTTCCCAGGAGCCTGTCTCAATCCGGGTGGAGGCACCCAATCTGATATTCCTGCTTCTCATTAAGCGAAGACACAGGACTCCTGTAGCACCATCCAGACTATAGATACCAAACTTCTACTTGTGTAACAAGAGGGCTACATTTGGAGGTATCACTGGATACAAAGTAGGAGTAAATAACAAATATAGTAAATAGTAATTGAGGTTGAATAAAGACATCAAGTTTTAACCCCTTTTTAACCCTACACAACAGTGATCAGAGGAAGGAAGAAAAAACGCTAAAAGGGGGGGGATTCCTTCCCGACTCTAAGTGACATCTGAAAGTATCCCTGGATCAACCAGAACTGCAGTATATTATTAATACCAGTAATTATCAATATGCCATTACTTACCCCAGCAGAGTTTTATGCTTGGGCCCTTAAGGAAAATGCTAACCCAAAACACACCTTTACAGTTGATGTGTACCAAGGAAACCGGCCAAGACGTGTTTCGTTTAAACAGACTTACTCATTTGGAGCCAAATGAGTAAATCTGTTTAGACGAAACGCATTTGGCCAGTTTCCTTGGGGGATTACAGCAGATACAGTAGCTTTACCCTGTATTTCTGGCAGACTCTTTGTACATCTACACTATTCTTACGATATCTCTTGCCTTTGATTATTTGCTTTTGTCTCTGTGCTGTTCTGGCCCTAAGCAATATATAGACCTCTACTGTGCTTGTACCCTTTATCATGTATACTTTTATAAAGTGTTTATATGCCCTTAGGCTAATGTATATATGCTTATCTGTATTTCCACTAAGGGGTGTTTTTTGAATGGTTTTAAAGGTTTTTCCCATTACAATAAAGGTTTTCTATTTTTGCATGTAGTGTGCATTTTATCTTCTTTTTTCTTTGAGTTATTTAAAGTACCATGACCAGTTTTAGATACTTGAAATCTGCATTCTTGCTAGCAGATGATTGTGGGCAGTGAAGGCTTGCCAGCCTCCTGTTAACGTTGATGGTAGGGGCCATATGTTCTATTTCCCAGAGCAGCTTACAATGGGATGCCCTTTGATTTACCCAAGTTCTCCTGTTACACCTTGGAAAGGAAAACATCCTCCCAAACTTTAGCTCCAGTTGCTGTGAGGAGGAGAGTGCTACCACCAACCCTTTGCAAGCTGACATCCACAATAAAGCAGAATACACTGTAACTGAAATAGTGTATCCAAAGATACCAATATTTCATAATGAATCAGACATTAACTAAAATGAGTGAGACATTGGCTCAAGGATTGCAGTTAAGCCATCAAATAACTAAAGCATTTTCTGGAATAGAGCCTGTTCCCACTGGAGAAGAGGGATTTGAAATCTGGAAGGAATCTGCATTACATACTCTGGATGTATGGGCTTGTTCTGAACAGACAAAAAACAGTGGATTAGGAGCATCTACGTCCACCTGCAGCTAACTGTGTTTTACATTTTAAAGCAAACCATAAAGATGTAGGTATGTAAATACTTGACATTCTCAATGCAGATTATGGAAAACATGATGATCCAGAAGTTTTGGCTGATTTTAAGCTAATGAAGCAAAAACCTACAAAGGATTGAGATGTCGAAACCGTTTCGTTCGTTTTCGAATTTTCTAAATTTTCGAGTTCGAGTTTCGATTTTCGAGAATCATCTACTTTTGTTTTTCGAAAATCGTCTACTTTTGATTTTCGAAAATCATCTACTTTTGTTTCGAAAAGTTACTTTCGATTTTCGATAATTTTCTACTTTTGATTTCCGATAAAAATCCGGGTTCCGTGAAATTCGGGAGTTCTGAAGTTTCGTTGGGACTTCGAAACCTCAGATTCGATCGAAACTGGGTTCTAATCGAACCCACATTACATCTCACAAAGGATGTGTCTGCATTTGTGCTTAGTCTGGAAAATATTCTTAGAACTTTTGTCTAAGCTAATGAAGTAGTAAACAGGTATTAAAAGGGATGTTACCATTGTTTCCAATGAATTAAAACTTGCAAATGACTCTGAAAGATAAAACAGACACAGATTTTGTTGAACTATGAAAGTTATTAACCAGAGGAATCAATCTTACACTTTGTAGGACACTAACTTACATCAAAACACAATTCGAATGTTCATTTCAAAAAGGAATGTATAACTACTAAAAAGGAGACACTATCTTCTCCTCAGACTCCAAAGTTATATCAACTAGAGCGGGACATGAGTCATCTGCTAAGCAATCAACTAAATGTTTTGGGTGCGGCAAACAGGGACACTTTAGAGATTGCCCTGAAAAAGATGCCTCAGCAACCATGCAAATTATATCCTGCAGGAATCATGGAAACTGGTAGGCCCAAGTACCTTATGGACCTTAGATGGGAATCCAGAGCAAGCCTATTTGAGCGCGGTTCACAAGTTACTGTTTTTTATCATAGTTACTATCAGAAAATGTTAGCACACAAACCCCTGCACCCTGTTAAGGGATTAGAACTATGGGCTCAACCAGAAAGCTTATTCTTTCTGTGCAAGAACGGATTAAAAGTGACTGTACTTGTGAAAGGGTGTCTTGATAGAACATCTCAACCTACAGAAGTAGAAGCTATAGTTTGCCCTGATAGGAGATCCTAATGTTGTTCCTGTGATACTGGGTACAGATGTTTTCGAAGTACAAAAAGAATTATGGCAAGAGCGAGCCACTGTCTCGTCATTTGAGAAGTCAAATGCTTTTTGCAGTATACCCCTTCTATTATTACAGTATGGACAATTGCTTTTCCCACTGTTGAGCTCCTCCAGGGGGCATCAGAACTGTAAGAGCAATGACAGATGTGAAACCAAAAATGGTCCAGGAAAAAAAATACATTTGATTGAAACCTGCCTAAGGCTGTGACCCAGAAGGGGTGGCAAGTTGTTCCTAAGCTGAAGGTCTGGATAAAGAAAAACCAGCTACAATTTTAGCAACTGTACAAAACCTCGCTCTTCATCCTGTAATTATTAATCCTCCGAGGAGTTGGCCTGATCTCATCCGTGCACGAGATTAATATATCAATAGAGGGCCAGTCTTCTCACATATATTCTTCTCTGTCTAATTAACAATTTGATTTTGGAGATTCACCATTCCTGAGGACTGGAAGCAAAGGTCTGCATGTGCGTAAGCAAGTCTTTTCTATTAATGAGATGGATGTAGGATGTACTAAAAATTCACAACAAACTATTCATTATCAATTCTACTCCTCTCAGGGAGCAGCCAAGAAGAGTGCCTCGTCGAGACAGAGAAGATCTCAGCCATAGGCTAATAGAATGTAAGGGAGGAGAATTATTGTGGAGAGCCTATGCATCTCCAATAGTTATAATAAGAAAGAAAGATGGGTAAATTAGCCTGTGGTGTAGATTACCGCATTTAAACAGACGTACAGTACCTGTCAATACACCTCCCTTGAATTGAAGAGATATAGAAGCAGCAAATGGTTGTAATGGTTTACTGTTAGGATTTACACTCTGGTTATATTAAGTCCCCATGGCACCTGAAGATCAGGAATACTGCTTTTATCTGCCCCTTGGGATTTTATCAGTTTACTCGAATGCCACAGGATATCAGTGGGGCCACAATAATTTCATATGGAAAAAGTTTTAGGCGACCTGTCTCCTCAAGACTTACTAGTGTATCTGGATGATATAATTTTTTTGGACCTACACTAGAGGAGCACTAAGAGAGCTTAATTAAAGTAGTTGAATGGTTAATTTGTTAAAAGGACTAAACTGTCAATACACAAATGTAAGTTTGCCGTCCCTCAGTTACCTATGTAGGCCACTTGGTTTCTGCTGAAGGTATAGGAACCGATCTTTTCAGGATAGAAAAACAGTAGTAACTTGACCAAGACCACAAAATATCACCAAGCTAAGATAATTTTGGGATTTTGTGGCTATTATAGATGTATGTAGAGGGTTATGCAAGAGGGGCCATCCCCTAAATGAACTTCTGAAATTTACTTGTGTGTCTGGTAGAGATGCCAAACGGATGGCTAAGATTCTCTTTGAGAACAATGGGCAGCAGCATGTGAAGAAGCATTCAATGAACTAAAGAAAAGGCTCACTGATACACCATACCATATGCTAATCTTCAAATGCATATATTCTGCATGTTGATATTATCAAGGACTGGGAGGTGTTCTTCATCAGAAATATCCAGAAGGATTGAGACCTGTAGCCTCCTTAGCAGAAGTCTAACACCAGTAAAAGAAACTACCCCATGCGCAAATTAAGAGTTTTGTTCTCTAAGTGGGCAATTGTAGACAAGTTGCAGACTGCTTATATGGAGTAAACTTGTGGTAAGAACAGACAACAATCCTCTCACATATATTTTGACAACAGCCAAACTGATGCAACAGAGCACCGTTGGTTAGCAGCACTGTCTAACTATTCTTTCACCCTAAAGTACAAACCATGTTTTAGAAATATTGGGGCAGATGTACTCTCTGGAAGACCTGGTGCCTTCTCTTGAAACAGAGGAGAATGGGAAGAAATACCAGCTGTTGTGGAAGATAGGGTAGCTTATCTGAGATGAGAGTAAGATTTCAATGGTAGAGGCTCGGAGAGCATTCTACACTTTACTGCTATGCTGTGGATCATGCAGTTAGCAGGTCCAAATTTATTAACAAGAAAGAGATGGTTCAAATTTAGAAAGTAGAAATCCTCTTATAGGGCCATATAGAGGAGTGGCAAAGCCAGAAAACCTGCACTGCTAAAAAAGACTTTAGGGGATATGAATTCTTCCAGTGTGACTGGAAAAGTTTCATATAAAACATGGACTGTTATACCAGGTGACACCATATCATGATCAACCAGCGTGATGGAAATTAGTATTACCCCAGAAATTCCAAACATTGAGAAGCCTGCATGCAGACCGTTTTTCTGGCCCAAAAAAGAGATACATTAGCTCATTACTGTAGAAGTGCTTACGATGCCTGCAAAGGAAAACACTTCCATCAAAGGCTTGCTCCAATTGGTCACCTAAAAAGCTCAGAGCCCATGGAATTAGTGTGCATGGATTTCCTTTGTATTGAAAATGACTCCAAGGGCATTGGTAATGTTACAGACCACTTTACCTGATATGCTCAAGCTTTTCCTACCAAAGATCAAAAGGCCTACACAGTTGCTAAGGTATTATGGGAAAAGTTTTTCATCCATTATGGACTGCCAAGTAGAATGCACTCTGATCAAGGCAGAGACTTTGAGAGCTGATTACTTAGGGAGCTTTTGCAGCTGCTAAACATAAAAAGAGTCAGACTACTACACTATTATCCCGAAGGAGATGCTCTCCCTGAGAGATTTAATAGTACATTCTTGGATATGTTAGGCACTTTGCCAGCATTAGATGAATGGACTGGAGCAGCATGTGGAGGCTATGGTGCATGCCTGTAAAGGCACCTGACATGACATCACTGTTATTTCTACAGATTATTTGTGTGTTGTCCCCCTCGTTTACTATTGTCTAGCACTGTGTTCTCCCATTAACCTGATGTTTGGAAGAGAACCATGATTGCCAATTGACATACAGCTATGGGGTTTCACAGATAGACTGAGTCACAGAAATCCCTCACAATGTTTCTCCTCTGAGAGCATATCATTAGCTGAGGAGAATGTATCAAGCTGAATAGCAGTAATCAGCGATTATATTATTTTAAAGTAAATACAGTTAATTGCTACCAGGGGCCAAAGTAATACTAAGGAATTAGTATTACCTGGTAAACATAATCTTGCTGACCATTCGAGGCTTGAGCTATTTGAGATTGTGAGCAAGTTGCCAGGATCCTGTGTATAAGATAAAAAGGCCTGGAGGACAGGTAAAGCCTGGCCCAGGAATATCTACTTCCAGTACCCCAAATAAATGAACCTTGTTTTTCTACTACTGACTCAGAAGATGCTCTTTCAGAGGGCATGGATAAATGCTGTGATGCTACAAACACACTATTACATAATCAGCACGATAATTTGAATTTTGAATAGACTAAATCCCCTTCTCTCCAGTAATACCCTCCAGATACAATGTACAGGTATCTCACCTCTCCCGGATCTTCCGGGATCTCCATCAATCGGGGTGGACTCCCGCGAGACCCCCCAATACCCTGCGACTGAGAGGAGACTCTAGGTCTTCTCCTCAGTCACGCCCCCTTTTGAAGGACATGCCCCTGGGATGCCTCTGGAACACCCCTAACTCCTCCCTAACCCCACCTCCCACCACCCTTGAAGGCTTCCCTCCTTCATGTGACATCAGGCCCCGCCCCCTCATGACACCATGCCCAGCCCCCTTCCCACCCTGCCCAGAAGTCTGCAATGTATCAGTCCCTGGTTTTGCAACACTCACTCCTGGTTGGAGATTGTAAGTACTGTTATAAAGTTGATATCTGTTTTAAATACACTTTTCCATTCTTCAGTAGAGTAAAGTTCCCGGGAGCCTGTCAATATTGGGTGGAGGCACATAATATCTTATTCCTGCTCTTCATATAGCTGAGGCACAGGACTCCTGTATTGCCAATCCAGAGGGCTACACTAGATTATGAGGGTTCCAAAAGTACTTCCCTCCGGTGATACACATTACTAACAAAATCATGCAGAATTGTACTAAAACAAACCCGTAGCTGATGTGACTGCTGTAAATGAACTAAATCAGATAATCTATTATGCATAACTTCTATTTAGACTTCTGGAAAAACAAGTGACAGAAGAATTAGCCATCAATAAGCATGGTAATGATCAGATTATTTGTATGTGGTTACAAAGTAATTGGAAAGGCATCCACTTTCAGTTAAAGGGCATGTCCACCCCCAAAAACTAAAAATTTCCCCACTACTGTCCCCACTGTGCGTGGTTACAAACATTATCTACATCTCTGCTCCAAATGGTTCTCCTGGTGTATGTCCAAAGTCCCAGAAAGTGAGGGCCTGGCTGTGAGTGAACACAGCAGCTTAGCAAAGGGAATCTAAAATATTTTGAAAATGTCACTATTAGCACTAGGCAATAAAGTTTAAATTGGTGATATAAAAACAATTCAGTAACAGTGTGGTATAATATATTTTTACTTTGATGATTTTTCCTCTTTGGGCTTATAGAGCATTTCTCTCTTTTTTTCTGTCATAGCTATCAATTAAATTAATCTTCTTTTTAAGACCTTGGCACCAAATTTATTTCACAAGAATGAAAGTATGTTAATTAGCAACAGTTGTTACATTATTATTGCAATACATTTAACCATCATTTTATTGTAACACAAGTGTCATTAATGACAAAATAAATTGAATTCAACTGTTTACTGTTGTTTGGCCAAGTCTTTTGGGATTTGTATTCATCCCAAAGTTAGGTTATGTGCTTGTTGTGTTATGTACTTTAAAGGACAACAAAACCTCAGAACAACAATAAATTAAATGGTAGATCTCCTTAAAATAAAGACAGTAATCTGTATCTACACCTCTCATTTTGAGACGGGTGCCGGAACATTAACATTAATAACATCGGTTAGTACTTTATCTTCCACATACTAGTATTGCAGTTTTGTCAATGGCTGCTGGTTCTTCACACTTCCCAGTCCTAAGCTACTGCAAAGGAATTGTTATAGCAGCAACACCACGTAGTTCTCTAGCCAATGCAGTAACTGTCCAGATTGGGTAAGGGATCATGTGAGTTAGTCAAGAGGTGTGGCTAGAAAGTGTGCATGCAAGTTATTTGTGCAATTCTTCAGGGGTTTTAAAATGACATAACTGCTTTTTACTGGAGGTAATTTTTTTATAGTTTATTGGCGTTCTAGGGATATTTTCAGATTATGGAGTTTAAAAATTAGGTTAGTTCTCTTTAGTAAAAGAGTCAGCTTTAAACCAGAGAAGCCACACGGAAGAAGCTGTGAGCTCATACAGACCATAAGGCAAATAACCAGTAGGCTAGGACCCAGCTAGAAAGCAACCTTGGCGTTTAAAATAATTGGTCAACTTATAAAACTAATTTCTTTATTATCTATGGTTCATGGCAAGCACCAAAAGCAACCTAATGGAGATTTAGCCAATATGCAATAAATTGATTGTACATTATAATTATATTTTTGTCAGTTGTGACTGTTCTGATGGCACATATGTTGAAAGCTATCACAACCTGCTAACCCTAATGAAAGGTATAAGCATTATCTATTCTTTATATTTAATTCTATCAATACAAGCTAAATTCATAGAAATCAGTTGACTGTTTTTTTAGCCAGCTGGTATGTAACAGTAGTATTTTGAAAACCATAAATAGTCAGTAAATGGAAAAGATCGCACAAAAGGACACATCGAAAAACAGACAAAACCCGTTGTTGATTGTATAGGATCAACAAACATTTCATGAGACTTACCACATGTGACCAGCTACATTTATTATTGCTTACTTTGTTTAAACACCTTTATTATCCAATTCCAACCACACAGCATTTGAGCATTGCAAACATCTTTTTACCCAGGGTGAGGACCTAGCGGTTCAAGAGCAGCGTTACTAAAACGATGCTCTGGAGCCTACCAGAGCAGCGTTTCAGTAACGATGTGCTTCAAGTTACACGAACCCAGGGGTGAGGACCTAGTGGTAGGTCCTCACCTGGTAAAGGTACTGACCAAAGAAGGAGTGGAGGGAAGGTGAGGTATAATTGTCCTTTAATTCTCCTTTAATTCTAATTCGATAATTTCTATACTTGGCAGGGTGCTGATTCTTAAACACAGGGTGTTTTTATTTATGTCTGCAGAATGCTTTCATGTGGTTGCAAAAAATCACAACCATCTAGTATGTGAACTGTTTTGTAATGACCAAAAAACAATTGATAACTATATCTATTGTATTCAGTTAGATCAACTGGAATTAAGTTAGTTCTTGAAGACGTTTCTCTAGTCATCCAACTGGCTTTCTCAATTCAGAATGAATCTGTTGGCAATAGTACCCTGGAAAGTCCCAATAGCATATGCAGCCAGGTGTTAGGGACATTCTGAATGCAAGGCTTGATTGCATTGTGGCTAATAGGTGTTATCAAAAACCCCAGGTAAGCTGTCAAAACAGCATTGTACATTGCAGCAGTTGGTGTTGAACCCCCCCCCCCCCCCCACACACACACACACACAAACCTCTATTTCAGGCTGTGTTCTTTTATTTCACCTAAATGGCCTCCTTGACACCTCTCTTGAACCAGTCAGGCTCCTTTCCAAGATTTGGGAATTACAATCTTCAAAGGTATGTCTTTTTCTTAAAGGCACTCATAGTAAAAAAAACACATTGTCCTTTGCAAAGTTAAATTCATGTCTACTGTGCTGCCTTAATCCTCTCTCTGTCAGTGACTTTGTTTAACCATGTGTCAGATCTCTGTGAGCACTCCCCCTCCCCCTCCCCTCTGTTACCTCCTTTATGTCTCAACTCCGGCTAACCGACAAGCTTATCATGCGCAGTAGGAATTAAAAGTTCAACATCCTGAAAAAAACAACCCACGCACAGTGGCCAATAGAAAGCAAGCTGTCCTGGAGACATGGAAGAAGAAGGAGACAGTGGAACAGTATGTATGATCTCTCACTTTGTGACCCATCATCATAGTGAAAGCTATTAAGAAGGGGGGTCAAGTGCAGCTTATATCTACCATCAAAGCTACTCTCTCCCCCTGCTATGCTCTTATCTCTATGTTTATTACAGAGAAGAGAGGGGGGATCACGTCACAGGGATTAGATTGACAGTCAAGTAGGAGTAGAGGAAGCAATCACGTATCTTCTAACTGGTGTATCCCAGGACAGAGAGGGAATCTGAAAAAGTGAAGACACTCTGGGGGTTGTGGGGAATTATAGAACACATGGAAAGAAAGAAAAAGTTCATTTTCCACTATAGATGCCTTTTAAGATGCAGGTACACGACTGAGTCCTGACCCGAGTCAGAGTGGCTCTCTGTGCTGGGTCATACGTTGGTGCAGTTGCTATTTGGCCTCCCCCACATAAAAATCCTGTTGGGACTTTAAGGTATTTAATTCTGCCAAAGATTCTTGTACAAGTCATTCTGAATTGAGAAAGCAGTTGGATGACTAGTGAACATCATATAGGGACAGTTCAGTGGAAATGATCAATATTTGTTAAATTGTTAGTTGTGTAATGCATTCTTAGTAATTCTACATATTTTCTTCCATTTTGAATACCCTTTTGCTGTTGACATTAGTGAGCTGACATTTCAGGTTCTAACGGTCCTTCTTCCCAGGAGCACCCCATCCTTGGAATGTGCTAAACAATATTTCTACTGATTGGCTGTTGGGTGGGTTCAAGATGCTCAGATATCTAGGGGATCTCTAGGGGTCCTGCAAAAAGGAAGTCAGTATTTCAGTTCATTTTTTATACACAGACAAAAGCTGAATTGGCAGATTAAGGTCATTGGAATGAAAAAATACTGCTCTTTTTTCTGAAAATTGAATTCTAATTGAATACAACTGATTTACCATGGCCTGGATGAATGAGAACTTTCACAAGCGATTGATAAACTAATTAAAACAGCACACAATGTAAAAAAATTTTTTTTTAATTAAGACCCCCCCCCCATGAAATAATGTAGAATTTCAAAAAATTAAAACCATAATATTTAATAAATGCCTATGGGAATAAGTGCAAGTAGAGAAATAAAGGTATTTATAAAACATTGTTATCATAAAATAAGGATGTACTTTGGTCTGTATTTTTGACAATGTACTGCTGGTTTCTTTTTAATATGGCTTTTTATTAAAAGAAACCAGCAGTATATATGCCAAATAATAAAGGCACAAAGTACATTCTACTTACAAATTCATGTAAAATAAAAGACTTGCCATATAAAAAACATATCGTTATTTACGATAAGTTTTATAAATATTATCTGAATTTAAAGGCATGACCACCTCAAACCCGGAGATTCTTACACTACCTTTCTCCTGCAGTCCTGAAGCTCTCTTTTTCCTCCTGGTCTCCCACCATCTCCCTTGTGATATTCTTCTGGTGCAAAATTGGTTGCAGACATTAGTCACCTCTTCTGCGGCTATGTGAGCTCTTACAGAGCTTATTAAGCTCACAAAAGAGGAGAGAACCAGGGAGACCCACGGCATTATATTCAATGGCATCATTTTTTAACACATGCTTAAATGAATATATTCACTGAATAGAGAAAAAACAGACAATAACACGAACTTAGACAAACTGATACACTGATTACAACTGCTAAATGGCTTGCTATAAACATTTCTGCTTTATCTTCATTCAAGTATGTTATGGGCATTTTGTATGCTATTTTACGCATCATAGATTTTCCTATTTGAAATACTTGTATTTCTCTACACTGAAGGTTATCAAGAAAACAATTACAATGCCTTCTTTGTCCCACTAACGTTTACTTGCGTCATAAACCCACACAACACACTGTTTCTTGCTAATTTGACATCTGCTTGTGCTTGCACATTAAATCCTCGTGATGATGCTTATGACATTGTTTTACTTATTTCTCAGCATAGATAGAAATCTACATAGCTAGAGTTCATATTAAGGATATATCACTGCAAAAAAGGATGTTGTATCGAGTAAAGTTAAATGAATGTAAGCCACTGCACAGAACTGTACTAATTAACATTGAAAATATAAAACATGAAAACAGAACCAAACCATGAAGAGATACTGTCATTTATTTAGTATGGGAAAAAAGGACAAGGAAAAGTAAAACATGAAATACAAAGATTAAGGTATTTAGAAGTAGTAAATATACAATCACAATAATTATCAGTAATTGTTTATATTCACTTTCTTTATGTCTGAAAACAAATTTAAACACAATAAAAAGTGGGTAAAAATAGTATCAAGTTATCTACAAAGTAAATCAAGGTTAAGATTCACAGGGGACTTGGAAAGTGTCTGCCAAATATCAGTTCATGCATGATTGTGCTGTTGTTTTTCATAAAGAAATCATAGATAATGTGGGGAAACTTAGATGGATTAAATTCCCAGAAACCTCATTCCTCAATTATCTTTCAGCAGCTGCCTACAGTGAGTAATTTTAATATAACAACAGAGATCATATCCTGATTTTGTTTAGATTATCATTAATAATTTAAAAGAAAATTTAGTTTCTTTTGTTTTTTCTGAGTTATTTATTTTATGGACTGTCTGTAGGCTCATTATATATATATGTAAAATAAAAACCTTTATATGATATTTATAATGGTCACTAGGAACACGTGTAAAAATAGGTCCTCTCCTGTCTGGCTTAATGCTTAAGTAAAAAGTGAAATGGAAAAAAAGAAAAAGGCTTTTAAAATTTTGAAATCAGAGAGAACATAACAGGCTTACAGGGAGTATAAAAGCTGTTAATAAGAAGTGCAAGAAAGCAATTAAACTAGTATAAATAGAAAAGAAATATGGATAGCAAGTTTACCCCAAAAAAGTTTTTTAAGTGTACTAATAATAAAAAGATGAGGACCGAGAAGTGGAACCATCAAATAGTTGGACTGAGCTGGTTTAGAGGATGCCGAAAAAGCAATGTGCTAAACCATTTTTTTCCCCTTAGTATTTACTACAGAGAATTCTAGTCTTTATAGCAGGGACTGTAATAATATGAAGGGTATACCGTATATACTCGAGTATAAACCGTCCCGAGTATGAACGAGGGGTACATTTTTTTGCCTGAAAAAAGGAATAAAAGGTTGACTCGAGTATAAACCGGAGGGTTCTGCAAACTTTCTAAACCACCCACCCCTCCACTGTACAGACCTATTAGCCCACCCCTAAACCCCTATAGACAAGAATCCTTATCCTCTATGTACAATCTGGGATGCAGTCAGAAAAAAAGAAGCCTACAGTTGGAGATTGGACCATTCGGTGAGGAGCGAGCAGACCGGAGACCAGGACCGGAGCAGTTACGGTAGAGGTGCAGGCGGACCATTCGGTGAGGAGCGAGCAGACCGAAGACCAGGACCGGAGCAGTAGAGTTACGGTAGAGGGTGAGGCAGGACCATTCGGTGAGGAGCGAGCAGACCGGAGGAAGGACGGAGCAGTTACGGTAGAGGTGCAGGCAGGACCATTTCGGTGAGCCAGAGTGAATATCCTCATTACCGTATATACTCGAGTAAAACCAAAGTTTTTAGGTTTAAAAATACTTTTAAACCTGACCTCGGTTTATACCGGGTCACACACAGATTAAGTTTGTACGGACAAAAAAGAAGCCTACCAGTTGAGATGGACCATTCGATGAGGAGCGAGCAGACCGGAGACCAGGACCGGAGCAGTTAGAGGTGCAGGCAGTATGCTGATGAAGTAAGTGATATGCGTGGGACGTGTGTAACTTACGTGCCGCGCGTATCACTTACATCATGCATTACTGCTGCACTCAACATGCTCCGGTCCTGGTCTCCGGTCTTCTCGCTCTCACCGAATGGTCCTGCCTGCACCTCTACCGTAACTGCTCCGGTCCTGGTTCTGGTCTGCCGCTCCTCATCGAATGGTCCAATCTCCAACGGTAGGCTTCTTTTTTGTCGTACAAAACTTAATTGTGTGTGACCCGTATAAAACGAAGGTCAGGTTTAAAAAGTATTTTTTAAACCTATAAAATACTTGGTTTATACTCGAGTAGATACGGTAAATGAGGATATTCACTCTGGATGACAGAGGATATGGTATGAAAACAATTTGACAAAGTGTAATATCAATAATGCCTCAGGACAGATGAAATACATATTGGATCTTAAGAGAGCTAAGTTCAGTTTTATCTGGGACCGCTGTTTCTTATCTTTCAATTCACTTTCTCTGGTGATGTGCACTGGATGGAAAAAAGCCAATGTATTACCAATATTCGAAAAGGTAGTTGTTCACAGTATGGTAACTATAGACCTGTAAGCCTAACAGTGTAGTGATAGGTGCTGGAAACCTTAGTTACGAGATCATATACTTGACTGTCCCAGAACTGGTTTATTAGTAGTAGTCAGCATAGATTTATAAGAAAGAGATTGTGCCAGACAAATTTTTACTTTGTTTGTTTTAGTATAGTATAGTATTTGAGGTGAATAAAGACATACTCCATCCAGTCCAACCATCTAGCAATATCCTCATTCCTGCCTAACTGTTGATCCAGAGGAAGGCAAAAAAAAACCCACCAATTTATGAAGGGGGGGAAAAATTCCTTCCTGACTCCAAGTGCAATCGGAAATTTCCCGGATCAAACTCTACTTTTGTATCAATACCAGTAACTTGCAAACATTCCTTGTTTGCAGAAACTCATCCAGTTTTTTAAAACTGACAAGAACCTGCATATACAAAGTCCACTGGAAGAAGACAGCTCATAGCTTACCGTTCTCCACATGTAAAAAACCCTTTCGAGCTTGAAGCCTAAACCTTTTTTCTTCAAGTCTTAAGGGATGTCCCGTGTCCTTGGACATGTTTCTATTGGTGGAACAATGCCAAGTATTTATACACAGTAATCATATCCCCCGCGAAGCGCCTTTTCTCGGCGTACATAATTTTTCCAGTCTTCTCTTCATATTCAAGCTCCCCCAATCCCCTTATTAATTTAGTTGCCCTTCTTGAACCCTTTCCAGTTTCAAAGATGTCCTTTTTGTACCAGGATCTCAAAAATTGCACTGCATATTCCAAATGAGGCTTACCAATGCCTTGTAAAGAGGGAGAATTACATTTTCCTCCTTGAATCCATACCTCTCTTTATACAAGACAATACCATGCTGGGGTCTGGCTGTTGCCGCCTGGCTGCTTGCTACCTTTAAGTTTGTTATCCCACCAAAACTCCAAGATCCCTTTCAATAGGATTCACTTAACACAGAGCCATTTATAGTATAAGTAGCACAAGTATTTTTAAGTCCAAAATGCATCACCTACATTATCAACATTGAATTTCATCTGCCACTTAGCAGCCCAATGTGATAATCTATCAGATCCCCTTGCAACGATTGCACCTCTGAAGTTTTTAATGGTCGACAAAGTTTTGTGTCGTCAGCAAACACAGAAACCTTGCTGACAAATACCCAACTTCCCAAATCCTTAATAAATAGATTAAATAGAAGCGGCCCCAAACACAGAACCTGTGGCACCCCACTTAGCACTTTAGCCATAATGGATGAAGCCCATTAAAAACTACTCTCTGCATCCTATTCATAACCAATTTCTACCATGTCAAATGTGACTCCCCAGACAACAGACCTAGCTTATTCATTAGTCGCCTATGGGGGACTGTATCAAAAGCTTGCAAAATCCAAATAAACTACATCTATTATTACCAGAGTCTACATTTCTACTTACTCCTCATAAAAGCCAAGCAGGTAGTTGACAAGATCTATTCCTCCTAAATCCATGACGTGTTACTACTTATAATGTCAGTCTTGAAACAACTCTAGCACATGTTCCCTTATGATAAACTTTCCAGGATCTTCCCACCACATGAAGTTAACTTAACAGGCCGTAATTACCCGGCTGTGAATGACTAACCTTTTGAATATGGATAACATCAGCCTTTTTCCAATCCAGAGGCACACCACCGACATGAGGAATAAGCAAAATAAGAAACATGGCCTAGATAAAACTGATATTAGCTCCTTAAGTACCCGAGGATTGTATTTTATCCTGTCCAGGAGATTATTAATTTATGAAGTAGTGAGTAAGAATTTTAGATTCAGGCAAAGCAGTTTATGTAGTTAATTGGAGTTGCTAAAGATTGTGATACTGTGTCACATACTGCCACATTTGTACATGAATAGAGGTTATTGATCGCAAAGAGAGAGTGTGTGGTCAATGGAACTACATCTATGTGCGGCTAAAGTTCTAAGTGGAGTGCCTCAGGTTCTGTAACTGGGGGCCACTTTTAATCTGGTTATAAAGGACTTAGAAAGGGGCATTAGATCAAGGTCACTGTGTTTGTGCTGATAAACTAAACTATGCAGAGCATTGGAAACTTCAAATGATTGTGAAATTGCTGCAATTACTAGATGATTATCAAAATGGCGGCAGCAGAATGACAGATGAGATCATGTTGATAATGTAAGTGATGCATTTGGGTTTAAAACAATCCTGGGGCCACCTAACCATACATAAAAACTATGTTAAGTAAATGTCTAGGAAAAAGATTTGGGGGTTCTGTAGCAAACAATGCCAGACAGCAACGGCTAGAGCTAGCAAGATACATCTGTGATAAAGAGGGGAATAGATTCAGGGAGAAGAAGAGAAAAGGTATTCTCCTCTTTTACAAGGCACTGGCAAGGCCTCATTTGTAATATTGGTGCAATTTCGAATCACATATACAAAAAGGACACCTAGAAATGGAAGCAGTAAAGAGAAGGAAACTAAAAGTAATAAAGGGAATGGAGGGGCTTGACTATGCAGAACGGATTACAACATGTTAGGGTGTTTACATTAGAGAAGCCAATTTTTGCAAGGGGGAATGTAACTTTATGCAAATAATTAATGGCCATAGAGTAACTCTCGGTGCATTGATCTCGAATAAGTCATATCAGAGAACACTGGCATCCTTTAAGATTGGAAGAAAAAAGTTTTCATCTTCAGGTTAGAATTTTTTTTTTTACAGTGAGAACGGTGTGAACTTCCAGCAGATGTAGATAATGTTCTAAAACTAAAAAAAATTGGGAATAATGGTATTAATACATATATTGCAGTCTGGTGATCCATGCATACTATGATTGCCGTTTGAAGTCAGGAAAGGAATTCCCAACCCCACCCCACCCTACCCACTTTTAGTTGTTTGCCTTCCTGTGGATCAACTGTTAGGTAGGGTTAAAAAGGGTGAAAGTTGTGGACCTGTGTCTTTATTCAACCTCAGTTACTATGTTACTAGTAAAAATAAAACTATAAACAATGCAGAAAAATAAAATAAATAGGAATCCCCAAAATGTCTGAACTGAAACACACATAGTAGATTATTACACTGGATTCATATTGCGAAAATTGCCACAAACTGCTAGGGACAGTTTGTGGGGTTGCCCCAGTTTAGTGGAAACATTGTGCAAAAGTTTTATATTTCTAGAAATTTAGAATTTAAAATTTAAAAAATTCCTAAATTTCTAGGAAACCTGAAATACTAGCACAATGCCAAAAAGCAAAGCACATGAATTTTCCCTGAGGCATTCTCTAGGACCAAAACTGACAGACATGCTGAGAGAGCTTTTGTACCAGAATGACTTTAAAAAATATATTTAAATATAAATTATAAAGTGTTTTATTAGGTGTAAATAATTTTACCATTGTATAAAACAACACACAAAATACAGTCCAAAATTAATCTTTTTTAAGGGCGGTGTTCACCCCCAAACTAAAATTTAACTCCTAATGCCTCCACTGATAGTGATAAAATGTATCTCCACTGATAATTTTTTTTTTGCCATTAGTTTGAAGAACGGGAGGTATATGAGCTGTGTCTTACCTCCCGTTCTTCTAAAACTGAAGAGCCGTGACAAAGGTAAGGTACTTAGTATTCTATGCTTGGAATTTACAATCCTATAAATAAATATTAATATGTACACAATCATCGAAGCGTTTACTATAATAGTAATGATAGAGATGTCCGAACTTCGAAAAATCGGTCCGCGCGAGGATCCGCCGATTTCGAAAAAATCCGAAAATTCGAAAAATCCGCGACGGAACCCGTTAAAACGTATTAAATGAAAGTTCTGCAAAACCTGCATTAAAAGTGGTCTAAATAGCCTGGTGGAACGTACACTTAACCACTCAGGGACCTGGGTAATGGCCTTAGAAGCACGTATAAATGCCAACAATACTAAAAAGTACAGTCCGCTAGCGTGACTTTAAAAAAACTGTATTTTCGAAAATACGAGGATTCCCGTAAAAACGAAGTTTCCGTAAAAAAACGAGGCTTTCTTGTAACTATGATAGCTGCCATTGGCTAATTTGGATATGTGGCTTTCTCCGTCTTGAAAATTACACGAATTACTCGTTTTACGAGATTTCTCGTAATTACGAGAATACTCGTAATTACGTGAATCCTCGTAATTATGTGAATCCTCGTAATTACGAGGATCCTCGTAATTACGAGGATCTCGGTGTTTTCCGGATCCGTAAGTACCGTAGATCCTCGTAATTACGAGATACTCGTATTTCGAAAATTTTCGTAAAAAAAAAAAATCCGCAGTTCGGAAAGCGGAAAGTCCGGAAATAATCCGCCGTTCGCGACGGGGAGAAATCTGAGGCCGGATCCGGGTTCGGGTCCGCGAACCAGCCATCTTAGTAATGAATACAGTAGAGTGTCGTGACAATACATCTATCCAAATGCTTAGCGTACATGAAAAAGCTTTTTTCTTTTTTGGACATTTTTTCACTCACTTTGTTGCCAGGGTTTATACAGTAATGGCTGTCATATCTTCAGTATTGTCCATGAAATTAAATATTACAAATGTGAGGTGTGTACTTACTTTTTATTCAGTACATTTGAATCTTCTTTTGTCTTTGTCTTTGTGTTTTCTTTTTCCTCTGTCATTAGTTAATCGTAGATTTTAAAACATTTCTTAGTTTTATTTCCTCACATAGTAAGGAATATATTCCCACGATTTAGTCATCTTTCATTCCCAGTGTCAGTATCTGTGGTGCTTAGTTGGGATACTACAAAAAGTAGTGATACATTAATCTGCACAAGGTTTCATTTACCTTAGAATTGAAGGGTTCATACTTTTAGAATGTACAATATTGGAAAATGCATGCACAGAGCGTGCTAAGAAGAAGCTCATTTCATATAAGCCCCTGCAGCTCTGTCCCTAGAAATGTAACTATAATAAGGAGCTATATTAAAAGGTATGCAGATGGAATGATACAGTAAGAGGCGTGGCAGATTTAAAAATCTGTTATATACATGAGCAGCTTGAATATCTAGTAAGTATTGAGGAACTGTGACAGAATACTATGTTAGATTAACACTAGTAGACAGATCCACAAAGCAGGGATCACAGAGAAACAAAATTAAAATCTCATTACAAAAGGCAGCAAACTCATTTCTTTAAACTGTAACAACGAAGGCAGTTTATGTATATAGACAAGCTAAAGATTGAGTATGTGCACCCTGACAATTTTCTATGACTTATGATATTTTAACCTTTATGAAAAACTCACCAGAGAAAAAAATTCCTATCCAACCTCAGATTTTCTCTTTCTATAAAGGTGATGGTCACAAAGCCAATTTGTAACTTTGAACAGTATTGCATGACCCTTCGCTCAGTAGGAGTACAAGTAATATAGATGTGTAGCTATCTTCTATCCAAAAAGCAATTTGCTTCACTGGGATTCCACTGGCTGAGCATAGAGTACTTTATGTCCGGCCAAGACAAAAGTGGTAGTTCAAAATAAAAATCATATATAAAACCTAGACAAATGTATTAAGTTCAGGTATTCCTATGTAGCAAAAACCCTAATGCTCATCTTACAAATTAAAAATACAAACACTTTCCTCTGCTCCATTACATATACTATCTGAAGCCAACAAGGCTTGTGGTCCACCTCTGGTAAGGCCTTATAATCAACCTCCGTGGTTACCCATATTCATTTTGAAAACCAATTGACTCTGGAAATCAAACTCTGTACAGGGTTTTCAATTTTATTTCTAAAATGAACTCTTGGTTGTCTCCTTTGTATTATCAATGTCAGTTTTTTGGTTAAAACAATGGTCAACAAAACCTTCACAGCATTTGGTGAGGGCAAAAAGTGGAAGCTGAAGTTCAGGGACATCTGGGTGTCAGAGGTTGACCATCCTTGTATGTGCACAAATTATGTCTGGATAAACTTTAATTTAATTTCGCAACAGAACATTATGGCAATTCTGGAAGAGCCTGTGTCAGCTTGAATACAGAAAGTGCTATGTTTTGTTAGTGCCTAGTCCTTTTAAAGCTGCAACAATTTTTTTTATTAATAAGTAGCGCATCTGCATCCCAAGAACAGGTAGCAGCTATTTTGTTTATTCACAAAAGGAATGCTTTGTAAAATATTTAAAATATATTAATGTCAAAATGTCATGTAAAAACATGATTGTGTAACCTCTCAAAATTCACAATACCACTCTTTACTTTGGAACGTTAAAGAATAAGAATGAAATAAAGGTACATTCTTTTCCAGTTCTAATTGCAGTCCATCCAGTCCCAACCCGTTCTAGCAATATCCCTCATTTCCTGCCTAACTGTTGATCCGTGGGGGGAAAAAAAAAAAACACCAATATTTTAAAAGGGGAGGGAAAAAAATCCCTTACATATAATTGATTAAGCAGGTAATGAAGTGTGTCTTAATAACCACCCAACCAAGTAATCCAAAACACTACAGTTAAACAACACCCTGAGCTGAGGGATTAAGTTGATTGATCCTCGGATTAAGTGAAACAGAAAGCAATATGTGAGCCGAAAGACACTCAAGTATATACACAATGTTGGTTCGGGTGAGAAGCCCTAGACCCGTCACTAAGAGCCAAAGAGTCGCCATGCTCTACTGGAACAAGTTTACTTGCATCCGGTTACAATGCAATTGTAACAAAAATGTAAAGTAGCGCAAAACAATTTACTGAACTTGGGGGGGGGCTTGGTGAACAAGCCCGAGCCATCGCCACGGCTGCATACAGCATATCCAGGAAAAACAATTGGAAGGTGGGCCGTGCACATCGATCGATGGAAGGCGGGACTCCAGGTTAGTTTAAAACCCTTTTTATTCAACAACTTTGTAAAAAAACATGTAGTAAACACTCCAGGACCAATTACCTGACATGTTTGTACAGGTCAGTACTAATTATAGGTAAAGTTGGTAGGGGTTAGAATGGGGAGGACTTTCATGCATAAGTCCAAAAAGTGACCACACCACTGTCCAAAAAAAATTAGTTTAAAGTGAACACTTCAAACCAAAAATACAGAAGAGCGGAAAAAACTACAAACTCATATAATAAGATACAAGAATGAAAAAAAACAAATATAAATGAAATGGTACATATAAAAAA
The DNA here is from genome assembly GCA_019447015.1 of Hymenochirus boettgeri. Taxonomy (NCBI): domain Eukaryota; kingdom Metazoa; phylum Chordata; class Amphibia; order Anura; family Pipidae; genus Hymenochirus; species Hymenochirus boettgeri. Next base: position 24,528 of record JAACNH010001463.1, on the reverse strand, counting down.
CTTAAAAAATAGATAATGAAAAATAAATAACCAAAATTAGTGGACATAAATAAATATAATAAAATTTGTGGAAAAATGTATATAATAGTAATTCATACCAGTACTCAAACTGGAATGAAAAATATAATTGAATAATCAAATGAAAACCTCTTTAAGCAATAATAGTAAAAATAATATTCACGATCTGGTAATAACTATAATGACAAAACACAAGTGTGCGATGAATATGAGCATTACAGTGCACATTCAGGTTACCATATTAAGAGGTATGACAAATCAATAATTATCCATAAACCCCGAGTATATCAAAGGTGCTGTTAATCGGCAATTTAGTGTTTAGTACAAAGGGCAAAGATCATTAGCTCTACTGCCGTTATGGCTGTCTTAATACGTGACTTTAATAGTAGCAAGAGCGTACAGCCCAAGGATTGGGACGAGCAAACGGAATATGTCAACGCAATAAACAACCCAGGGGTCCACAATGGTAATGTATGTAATTGGAAAAGAATTGCCTGATAAATGTGTATTGAAGGAAGTAGCCACATTGTATATGAAGGAAAAAAATTCTCTTCCTGGCTAAAGCAGCATTGCGGAAATTTACTCCTGGATACAACTCTGACTTTATGTATCAATACCAGTTAATGTGAAAAATTCCGTGTTCAGCAGACATTCACAGGTCAGCAATCCAGTTCAGGCATCACTGTTATTTCACCAACCACTGTAAGTTCAGCCCTCCAGTTCACTAGATAGTTTGAATTAACAGTGGCTTTGGAAACTGGAGGCTGAACTAAAAAACTGCTTACAGAAATGTTGAAATGTAAGATGTTTCAGATTGGATATCTAATGAAATATGGGACAGATCAACAAAAAAATAGTACAGTGATAGTTGGGATGAATTATCGTTTCCACTAATGAGCAATTAAAAAAAAAAAAATCAGTGTACCTTTAAGCAGCTTAATAATGGGTGCAAAATGTTGCCTGTGCTGTTAATCTAAGATGCTCAAAAAAAAAAAAAAGGGGTGTGCATGGCTTGTGGAAGTGGGTTGTGGTGGGCTAACTAACACTGGCTTGAACTGTAGTGCTGACTTGACACTGTCTGCTGAACTGGAGGATTGACCACAGTGGCTGTTAAACTTAGCCTTCCCGTTGAGCACTGTTAGGTCAGTTCAGCAGACATTCACAGGTCAGCAATCCAGTTCAGGCATCACTGTTAGTTCACCAACCACTGTAAGTTCAGCCCTCCAGTTCACTAGATAGTTTTGACTTAACAGTTGCTTGCGAACTGGAGGGCTGACTAAACTGTTACAGAAATGTTGAAATGTAAGATGTTTCAGATTGGATATCTAATGAAATAGGGACAGATAACAAAAAAATAGTACAGTGATAGTTGGGATGAATTATCGTTTCCACTAATGGCAATTAAAAAAAAAAAATCAGTGTACCTTTAAGCAGCTTATAATGGGTGCAAAATGTTGCCTGTGCTGTAAATAAGATGCTCAAAAAAAAAAAAAGGGGTGTGCATGGCTTGGGGAAGTGGGTGTGGTGGCTAACTAAAACTGGTAAAGAACTGTAGTGCTGACTTGACACTGTCTGCTGAACTGGAGGATTGACCTAACAGTGGGTGTAAACTTCCAGCCTTCCAGTTGAGCACTGTTAGGTCAGTTCAGCAGACATTCACAGGTCAGCAATCCAGTTCAGCATCACTGTTGTTCACCAACCACTGTAAGTTCAGCCCTCAGTACTAGTAGTTTTGACTTAAGTTGCTTGCGAACTGGAGGGCTGACTAAACTGCTTACAGAAGTTGAAATGTAAGATGTTTCAGATTGGATATCTAATGAAAAGGGGACAGATCAAAAAAAAATAGTACAGTGATAGTTGGGATGAATTATCGTTTCCACTAATGAGCAATTAAAAAAAAAAATCAGTGTACCTTTAAGCAGCTTAATAATGAGTGCAAAATGTTGCCTGTGCTGTTAATCTAAGATGCTCAAAAAAAAAAAAAAAGGGGGTGTGCATGGCTTGTGGAAGTGGGTGTGGTGGGCTAACTAACACTGGCTAATGAACTGTAGTGCTGACTTGACACTGTCTGCTGAACTGGAGGATTGACCTAACAGTGGCTGTTAAACTTCCAGCCTTCCAGTTGAGCACTGTTAGATCAGTTCAGCAGACATTCACAGGTCAGCAATCCAGTTCAGGCATCACTGTTAGTTCACCAACCACTGTAGTTCAGCCCTCCAGTTCCACTATAGTTTTGACTTAACAGTTGCTTGCGAACTGGAGGGCTGACTAAACTGCTTACAGAAATGTTGAAATGTAAGATGTTTCAGATTGGATATCTAATGAAATAGGGGACAGATCAACAAAAAAATAGTACAGTGATAGTTGGGATGAATTATCGTTTCCACTAATGAGCAATTAAAAAAAAAAAATCAGTGTACCTTTAAGCACTTAATTGGGTGCAAAATGTTGCCTGTGCTGTTAATCTAAGATGCTCAAAAAAAAAAAAGGGTGTGTGCATGGCTTGTGGAAGTGGGTGTGGTGGGCTAACTAACACTGGCTAATGAACTGTAGTGCTGACTTGACACTGTCTGCTGAACTGGAGGATTGACCTAACAGTGGCTGTTAAACTTCCAGCCTTCCAGTTGAGCACTGTTAGGCCCTAACAGTGCTCAACTGGAAGGCTGGAAGTTTAACAGCCACTGTTAGGTCAATCCTCCAGTTCAGCAGACAGTGTCAAGTCAGCACTACAGTTCATTAGCAGTGTTAGTTAGCCCACCACACCCACTTCCACAAGCCATGCACAACACCCTTTTTTTTTTTTTTGAGCATCTTAGATTAAAAAGCACAGGCAACATTTTGCACCCATTATTAAGCTGCTTAAAGGTACACTGATTTTTTTTTTTTTAATTGCTCATAGTGGAAACGATAATTCATCCCAACTATCACTGTACTATTTTTTGTTGATCTGTCCCCTATTTCATTAGATATCCAATCTGAAACATCTACATTTCAACATTTCTGTAAGCAGTTTAGTCAGCCCTCCAGTTCGCAAGCAACTGTTAAGTCAAAACTATCTAGTGAACTGGAGGTGAACTTACAGTGGGTTGGTGAACAACAGTGATGCCTGAACTGGATTGCTGACCTGTGAATGTCTGCTGAACTGACCAACAGTGCTCAACTGGAAGGCTGGAAGTTTAACAGCCACTGTTAGGTCAATCCTCCAGTTCAGCAGACAGTGTCAAGTCAGCACTACAGTTCTTTAGCCAGTGTTAGTTAGCCCCCACACACCCACTTCCACAAGCCATGCACACCCCTTTTTTTTTTGAGCATCTTAGATTAACAGCACAGGCAACATTTTGCACTCATTATTAAGCTGCTAAAGGTACACTGATTTTTTTTTTTAATTGCTCATTAGTGGAAACGATAATTCATCCAACTATCACTGTACTATTTTTTTGTTGATCTGTCCATATTCATTAGATATCCAATCTGAAACATCTTACATTTCAACATTTCTGTAAGCAGTTTAGTCAGCCCTCCAGTTCGCAAGCAACTGTTAAGTCAAAACTATCTAGTGAACTGGAGGGCTGAACTTACAGTGGTTGGTGAAATAACAGTGATGCCTGAACTGGATGCTGACCTGTGAATGTCTGCTGAACGACCTAACAGTGCTCAACTGGAAGGCTGGAAGTTTAACAGCCACTGTTAGGTCAATCCTCCAGTTCAGCAGACAGTGTCAAGTCAGCACTACAGTTCATTAGCCAGTGTTAGTTAGCCCACCCACACCCTCCACAAGCATGCACACCCTTTTTTTTTTTTTTGAGCAACTTAGATTACAGCACAGGCAACATTTTGCACCATTATTAAGCTGCTTAAAGGTACACTGATTTTTTTTTTTTTAATTGCCATTAGTGGAAACGATAATTCATCCAACTATCACGTAATATTTTTTGTTGATCTGTCCCCATTTCATAGATATCCAATCTGAAACATTCTACATTTCAACATTTCTGTAAGCAGTTTAGTCAGCCCTCCAGTTCGCAAGCAACTGTTAAGTCAAAAATATCTAGTGAATGGAGGGCTGAATTACAGTGGTTGGTGAACTAACAGTGATGCTGAACTGGATTGCTGACCTGTGAATGTCTGCGAACTAGACTAACAGTGCTCAACTGGAGGCTGGAAGTTTAACAGCCACTGTTAGGTCAACCTCCAGTTCAGCAGACAGTGTCAAGTCAGCACTACAGTCATTAGCCAGTGTTAGTTAGCCCACCAAACCACTTCACAAGCCATGCACACCCCCTTTTTTTTTTTTTGAGCATCTTAGATTAACAGCACAGGCAACATTTTGCACCCATTATTAAGCTGCTTAAGGTAACCTGATTTTTTTTTTAATTGCTCATTAGTGGAAACGATAATTCATCCCAACTATCACTGTACTATTTTTTTGTTGATCTGTCCCCTATTTCATTAGATATCCAATCTGAAACATCTTACATTTCAACATTTCTGTAAGCAGTTTTTCTGTAGCTGGAATGGTTTGACAGTTGGTGTGCTGTATGCTGTGTGCAGTATTGACAGTTGGTATTTGGGAAAATAGTCAGGTCAGTGGTCAGAGCCTGAGCAAAACAAGTATTGTATTGAAGGCATGCAGCAACACTTACACCTCAGAGTAAGTGCTATTTACATGTATTTATTTATAGAATAAGATGAGGCAAAGTCATTTTTTCAGTATACATAAACTTTAAGTGGGTTAGATCTTCTACCTCCCTTATACTTATTCAATACATGGAAAAACATATTTGTATAGATGTCCCTTAAAGGGCATGTCTACCCTTAAAGGACAAACTCTACCCTCATAAGAACATTTTTTATAAAGATGTCCTCTTTAAAATATGTTGATCATACTTTGTCCTATGAATCATTACTGTATGCCTGCTATTTCTGGATGCCTCGTGGAAACGAGCAATTAGAAACATGTACTGCGCCTGTACTGAGCCTGGGCATGCTCAGAGTGGCAGACAGGAGATTAACATTCAGTAATTGCTGTGATGTCAACTGTCAAATCCATACTGACAGTTGTTAACTGGAAGAACCAGGAAGCAAGAATAGGGGAAACAGGACATTGTGCAGGATTTCAGGTTAGACTTATATATTTCAGGTTTCAAACTATTACCGTTTAGGGTTTTGGGGGGTGATTTACCTGTATGTAAGTTTTCATTTGGCTGGACTTTCCCTTTAAAACAAAAAAAACTGGTGAATTGTCAGTTACTTGCCTGCTACTCCAACTGCTATTTCCCCCAGTTTATTACATGCATTTGTAACCAGATATTAAGGATAAGTTCTATTCCTTCTGGCAAAGGTATTTCCATTGAGGAAGGGGCCAGCTTACTCTGCCGAATGGGGACAATAATTATCCTTAAAGTCTGGTTATTAATGCAGATAATAAAGTGCAAAATATATCAGTGTGGGGCAGGTAACTGACAATTTTTTGTTTTAAAGGGGGACATTACCCTTTAATGTCTTTGTTGGTAAATTTATTTCCTCCCAATCTATAGGAACAAATCTCTATAAAGTTTGTAGGTTTTTTTCCACATAATTATTTAACCTTGTAGTTCTCTCTACATTAAGGGGGCAATACATTAAGGGGGCAATACAATATTGAACGCTATGGGGGAGATGCAATAAATTCACTATCTTAACTGACCTGCACTTGTTCCCGCGATGTAGTAACTGTGACAGTTATTGCATCGTGTAAATGTGAGCAGTAAGTTGCGACCTTTTGCACGGCTTTAAAGCCACAATTGAAAAGGTTTTAATTTTGTGCAAAAACATGGAATTGATCATTGATAAATATGCATCGCTTGCACTGAGCTATTTCCAAAAGTCTTTGGAAATGAGGCAGGCAATGTAAAATGACTACAAACCCTTGCTAACCTGTATTAATCATTTAGCTAGAGTTTTGCAATTCTTTTCCCCCTTAGCACGTGATATTGATCTCCATAAATGCCAAGTCAGTGTAAAACCCAGAGAGGTGTATTCAGGTTAGCGGGGACTTTAACTGAGTTTGCAAAAGTTTTGAGATGCAAACTTTCCAAGTTAAGTTTTGCGCTTATATATAGCATGAAACTTTGAACCGTTTGAACAGGAGGCGGAAGCCAGCGCACTTACCTGTCCGAGATCCCGCATGCACTATCTCACACAAGATTTTACATTGCGGGAACACGGACGAGGAAGCTGTGCTGGAAGCTAATTTGTATCACCCCTTAAAATTGTCTTTGTGCACAGAAATAATTTTGTGTTGTATGAAAATTAAATTTTGTATGCTCCACAGCATTTTATTCCAGCAGATGTTTGTGTGCACACACTTACCTATGAGCGCAAACCTACAGAGCTGTGTGTGCACGCACATGGGCACAGCTTAGAGGGAACACTGATTCTATAGTTTTTCACCATTAGGAAATTACTTTATATATGGCATATATATCTTAACAGTAAGCATACAGGGTTTCTGTTAAATAGCAGTACCATACCATACAGCTAGCAGTATAATTAAAAAGCAATTTTAAATTGATGTACTATAAAAAATAAATGTATTTTTAATAATTGCTTTTAGATATTCATTATGGGTTTAATTTTAGTCTTTCACAGTAATTTTCTTTCTTCTGATATTGATTAAGTGCATTCAGCGCCTGCAGCTTTACACACACAAACAAAACATTAAAATCGCCTGTTAACTTACATTTAGTAATCTTAAAAGTTTATGAAGGAGTGCTAAAAAAATAAGGGCTATAGAGTAATCTAACAATACACAAGCATATTATATTGGAACTAGAAAGGGAAAGTTTAAGTATAACTTTGAATTTGGCTTGAAAGACTGCATTTTGGAAGGGAATTTGGTTGTTTGTGCTGCAGATTTTAAAACTCAATAATGTCAATGAAGAGGACATGTTGTTTTTACTTACCCTTTAAATATGTCACATGCATAAGAGGTAGGTAGGTCAGTGGTGTGTGTGTACTCATATCAGGTTGGGGATAAAATACTAACTTTTTTGATGATTGGTCAAAATTAGTTTTTTTTTACTTTAGTTACCTTTACGTATGGCTGCCATAGTAAGGATAAGTAGATAGTATGTGTGTGTACCCGTGTCGGGTTGAGAGTCAAAAAAAAAAACTTTTTTGATGATTGGTCAAAATTAGTTTTTTTGACTGAGTTACCCCTAAGTATGGCGCAATAGTAAAAGATGGGGCAGGTCAGTAGCTGGGTATACCTGTATCACGTTGGGGGTTTAAAAAAACAAAGTTTTTGATTATTGATCAAAATTAGCTTTTTTGACTTTAGTTTCCCTTTAAAGATGGCTTCTACAGTAATGGATAAGTAGATCAGTAGGTGTGTGTACCTGGGTCTGGTTGAGGGGTATGTCTTTTTTGCGTTTACAACCATAAAACTATTTTTTATTGAGGATAAATCTAATTTTTTTTTTTACTTTAGTTACCCTTTAATTATGGCTGCCGCTGTATGGATAAGTAGATTAGTAGGTCTGTGTCCCTGGGTCTGGTTGAGGGGGGATGTCTTTTTTGGTTATAACCATAAAACTACTTATTAGAGGATAAATCTAATTCTTTTTTTACTTTGTTCCCTTTAATATTGGCCCTGGGAATGGAAAGGTATAGAGAGGTGGGTGTACCTGAGTCTGTGTGGGGGGTTGGGGGTATCACCATTTGTATTTATGACCATGAAACAAACTGTTTTGAATATCTACATTTGAGGATTGTTACCATTATAGTCTATGGGGAAAAATGTCTGGAAATTCGCAGATAACGCCCGTAACGCTTCACTTCTCCTTATGCCCCGCACGTCTGTACTACCGAATTTCATGTCTCAGCTCAAAAACCGTGGGAGGAGTACGGTCCAAAAGGAAAGAACGGAGAAGAAAACGGAAGAAGAAAAAGAGAATAGAAAAGACAGTAATTTGGCTTTTTCAAGCCAAATTAATAAGTATGTATTATTTAAAAAATGCTAAAAACATAAAATATACTGTAGATTTTGGACACACTATTCTTTACCGGTTGTGTATTTTATTATGCAGCGTCCAGTACCAAATACATGTTGCAAGAGGCTAGAATTACTTGTGGGTGCTGCCATATTTCATAGGTCAGAAGTTAGCTCAGGCATTTAGAAGTTCCATTCATGGACTTTTTTAAAATTGAAAGGCTTCCTCCTGCCTCTGCTGTTCGTTACATAGACTGTGCGTGGCAGAATCCTGACAGCTCTGAAAGGGAAGTCCATGAACAGATTTGCTAAATGCTGCTGCATTTCCCTTATTGTATATGGAAATCATGACCTGTCTAATGAATTCCCAGATGACCTTTGTGGTTTATAATATAAAAGAATGAATAGCCGCACTGGGTATGGTACTGGGATACTGCACAGACGGTTTAAAATTAAAATAAATATTGTCATTGTAAGACTTGTGGTGATAAAGTTTTCATGTCTGCACCAAAAACAATTAACCTGTTTCTAGCTGCACTGAACATTTTGGTGCATATCACATCACATTTTTAGGTGCTGCAATAGAGGATTATCAAGTCAACAGGTAATGCATTTCATTCATTCTTTAAAACTGATCACTGTATTCTTATAGCAATTAAACAATTCATGTAGGTAATCTCTGTTCAACGGTTATGATCTTCTTCTGTATTACTGATACTTTGCAATGATAGTTAATTCAAGGTCTCCATAAATTTGAGTACATTTAGGGCAAGGCCACACTGAACGCACTGGAATCGCACGTGTGTGCGATTTGGCAATTTTCACGCATTTGTGCTTGCGATCTGCCCATGTGAGATATGGTAACACATGCAATATGCAAAAGATGCGGATACTCAAAGTGCAATGAACCCGAAATCGAATATTTTGGTGCGTTGCTGCGATTTGTAAATTGTGTATTTGTGTGGGAAAAATCGCAAGTGCAATCGCACACAAATCACAAAGGGGCCTTGCCTTATTGCCCAAACTTTTGATGAAGCTGTCTCTTCCCACAACTGCCACCAACCAGGAAAAGTATTGACTTTTTCAACAAAGATGGGATGACAATGGGTCAATTCCAGAATCATTTTTTTTTAAATTAGGAAGCTCAAAAAAATAAATAACATTCCATGGTTTTATTCTTATGCAAACATGCTTATTGACTATGGATATAGCTTCTGTGAGTACTTACTTCTGTGACTTTTGACACTTTGTATAATGATAGTAAAGTTTTTATTTGTTGCCCATGTATAAAAAAGGCTTTGTGCTGCATATGATTTTTGTTTTGTGCTACAGTCTGGTACTTTTTCTGTTCCTTCAGGGCAGGGTTACCACATGGTTAGTTTTAATAAGTTATAGTTCTTGTAGAGGTTATAAAAAGTAACTAATTCTAACACATTGGAAAATATAGACACAAAGCTTAAAGGGTTAAAACACGGCTGCTTTATTGGCAACTTTCATTAGGTTTCACCAACTAGAACAGTAAAATGTTGAATTTATACTTGTCTAAAAATTTTCATGTAATTGGGATTGATACCACAGGCTGCCTTTAGAATTCAAGGAAAAATAATTATTTAGTCTAAATTTTAATCCTTCCCATCCAAAGACAACAATATCACAAGACTTTACATAACATTGAACGCTTTACAAGAGAGGGTCTTTAGGACAACATGGAACTAAGACCAAATAAGGTATTGAATGAGGCAGCATATGCCACATCAAATTTGTTCTGGGGAAGGCCCTGCTTTTGCTGTCCAGGAGACCACTCTAGTGAATGAAACTTGACCAGAACAGGAATTTTGGCAGTTTCATATGCTGTTTAAATTTCTTGTTTGAGCCACCTAGCAATCGTGCTTGGAGCTTTGGAAGTTCCATTTCCTTTCATGCCCCTGCATATAGAATCAGAAGAGATCTGATTGTCTAAAGACATTAACTCTAAATATGTAAGCACCTTTGACGTCTACCAAAAATAAGGACTCTTGAGCCACATTTTCTGGAAGAGCTGGTCAAAAGATTTCTTGAATAAAGGGAAGATCAAGTTTGAGTTTTAAGCAGTCCTCTACCACTTCTAAAAATGGTTCTCTACAGGATAATGCTCGCATTTCTCTTATGGCAATAAGTAAGGCACTCATCCTGTTTAGGATAGGAATAAAAACTTCTAGGGGATGGCAGATGAGACTTTTGAGTACTAAACTTGAGTCCCATTAGGGAAGACATATTTTGATCTTCAATATGAGCATAACTTGCTAACTCCACATTCAGAAACCACTTGGAGCTGCCACTTAAATCTTCAATGTATTCGGTGCCCATCCCATACTGAGACCTTCAACTAAGAATTCCAATATGGTTGCATTTGATTTGTTTGTGATTCCCCTTTAGTACTTAGCCATTATTAAAATGTATCCATATCTTTTAATAAATGGTATGCCAAAGTAGATTTTGTGCTTTGCATTAAGGTTTCAATGACTAAGGAGGAGAAACCTATGTCTGCATTACCTTCCTTTTACCAGCCATGCTGTTAATCTTAGCTCTTGTGGATTCTGATGTAGAACTGGCCCCGGCTTAGGAGATTCCTGCAAATTGCAAAGGGCCAGGATGGTCTGACTAACAGCGGTTTCAGTGGGCTATAACTATTGCAGTCTTTGCTTTACCATATCTTCTTTAAGACTCTTGGAATTAACTAGACTGGAGGGAAAATGTACACTAGTGATAGTTCCAATGAATTGTAAATGTATCTCAGCCTGCTGCCTCCTTGTCTATAGAAAATGTGAAGATTCTTGAGCCATTAAGTCTATCTTTGGTACACCCTATCTTTGGCATACCAGGTTGAATACTTCTGAGTTTAGTGACCATTCATTTGATCTATATGTCTGCAACTCAAACAGTTGCTGAAACATTTCTTTGCCTTTTTTGTAAGAGGCTGAAGAACATTTTTCTCTGCCCAGGAAAGCGTAGGAGCTTTTGTCTGTAAGTGCCCCCGGGTGGGGTCATGTAAGCTGCAGCTGTGGAATTGTCTGTTGGAAAGCACTGGTTGGTTTTGAATACTGCTTTTGAAGTGGATCAGTGCAAACTAGATTGCTCCAACTATTTGAAGTTACCAACCAGTTTCCTTGTCTGTAAATACTTTGACAGTGGGTCCCCAGCCCCAAGAACTAGCATCCGTAGTTATGGTTACAGGGTGATTAGGGACTAGAGGTTCCTCTTTGCTAATTATGGGGACATCCGTCCATGAAGGGACTTTTGGATGGATGGAGGAATTGATACAGAGAATCTAAAATCCGTGGGTATCTGTCCCATCAGTCAAGAAAACTGATATCATTATCTTTGTAAAAACTCTTGGTGCTGAGGAAATGCAAAGAAATGGGCTGCAAACTGGAGTGGTTGCAAGGTCCACCTTGTACTGTGATTCTCAAATATCTTTGGGGCAGGGCCTGATCAGTACAGTAAAAATCGTCTTTTAAATCTAGGGTAGCTAAATAGTTTTGGTAAGAATTAATGTTGATCTTAAAGGGAACTATAGTGAAAAAAAAACTTTGTCTGTATACAATGTATAGATCACTAGTATAAGCTGCCTTACTTTCATTTTTCTGTGTGGCTTCGTTTCTTCACAATGGCAGAAGTTTTGTACCAAGATGTGTAGTCCCCCTCCCCTCTCTGTCTACTCCCCTTAAGCAGTGACGGGCTGTATACAGAGTCCGAGCATTGTCATGATTGAAAGGACTTTAAATGAAGTGCTGACACCTGTTGACCCTCCCTTCCAGAGCTAGATGCAAGCAATCAAAGTGTGGGATAAAGTAGCAATATGCTGAAGGGAGGGCAGAGGGGAGGAGAGGAGGACAAGTGGTGCTGAGATTCTTTACAAGTAAGTTACTGAAACTCTGCCTGTTCTCTAACTTTGCTAAATGTTATTTACTTTTTACCTAAAGTTCATATCTCACCCCCTGCTTAGCTGAGATCATAATCACTGAAGAGAGAGTCAGTGTAACAGCAGCTTGTAGTGAGACCTTCACAAACACAGTGACACTGCTTGTTGTCCTGTTACATTTCAGTTGCTTTAGTCTATATATTTCATAGATTGCACTGTGTGTCTTGTTGGTATATAGTCTGTATTACTGTATTATATATACTGTATTAGTGTTCCATTTGAGTCACTGGTTTTGTATGTATATAAGATTTTTTTGGGGGGGAGGGGCTGTTTTATAGTGTGTTATGCTCAATTGCTGGGTTAAGGTTAATTGATTGTGTTAGCACTACAGCATTTGAATATGTTGCGCATGGTATATATGTGTGGGTGAGAGAGTGTGTGACAGTACTGCAGGGGAGCTTTGATTGTGTGGGTGTGTGCCTTTGAGTGAAGATGAGGTGTAGCAGCTCCTACAAATCAACGATATTCAAAGGCTTATATCTCTGGGACTATGTAGAATTAAAGAAACTAAAGGTACCCTGGTGGATGGTGATGACTTATAGGATACATTAGAAGAAATTATAAAAAAAACAATTTTCTACTATAATTGCCCTTTAAAGTTTTTCTTCTGTGGGAACCTGAACAATCACCAATGTGAAATTCCATGATGTTTTCTGAGAGCTAGCTGCTTTTTCAATGATCTTGGCTAGGGGGTTAAAATAAAAAATGTGGAGGTTTATTGCAAACTCTATGGAATATCCCAGTTTTATTGTTTATACAAGTAGGATCCATTTGTTCAAAGTTATGCTTGCCACTGAAAGAAATTAGATATCTGACCTCTACTGGCCTTGTATCATTGAGAAAATCATTTAAAAATATTTTCTCTCTTGCAGTGATAGAAGAAGCAACCCAAGACCAAGGCATCAAGTTCCGACCCACAAAAATCTAGCCCCCTCAAAGGGTAAATACATCATGTATTTCTGGATGCCAAATCAACTGCCCATGGCTTTTTATAAGCTTTAATAAGAGTTAAATAATAAAATTTATTGAGGATAATGCTGCATCACAAATATAATAACTAGATTTTGTAAGGCAGGTAAGTCTTTTCAAATGTCTTTTCTTTATACTTCTGTACATTTCTTTATACTTTTTTTCTAGGTCACTCATCCAGAGATACGTAAGGTTTTGGCTACTAAACCTGTAGCTATAGCTGAATTATAGCTGCTCTAAGGCAGCAAAGCATTTTCTTAAAACTGCTTCACCTTTTCTATCTCTAGAACCCCATAGGGAAGATCCATCTTCTAAGGGTAATAAATGTTTTACCATTAGGGACACAGGAGGGCCCATTTTAGGAGCTTTTTCACCATTCCGTTTTTTTTTTTAAAGAAAGGTTTAATGGGTGAACAGTAGAGAATAAATCTCTTATCAGTGAATACTAGGACTGAAAATGAAATGATAGGCTGGTCTTATAATGCAGTAAACAGCTAATATGAGAAAGATTGTACATATTATATATGTATATAATGACTTTATATATTTGCTACAGGAAAGTATGTAGTACATATAGTCCAAGAAACCAGTGCACTCAGGGAATCTTTTCAAAACACAACTGCCTTTTCTATATTCCATATATTCCATACCCTGCCTAACAATTATCCAGCGAAAGACTTTTTTTAAAATTATACAGAGAAATTGAAAACACCATTTATTCATAAACATCTTTTTAAAGAAAACTATAGTGCATGTAAATTGAAAAATGAAAATCACCTGGGGGGTGGTAGGATTCGAGGTTCCTACCTCCCAATATAATTTCTGTGAGGAGCATCAGCACTAAGATAACTACTTCTGCCAGGCTTCTCTGTGCTTTAGCACTTTCTTTATACAGGAAATGCCAAGAAAACAAACTTTGCAGATGAAAAATTTACATGTTATAACTCATCAATGAAATTATAGTGGGGGTAGAAATTATCAATGCTACCTCCCTGCCCTAGGTACTTTTTAATTTTTTTAAATTACATTTTACATGTAGTGACCTTTATTTATGTTTCTTTACACCCAAATGCTGATATTTACCTAGTTAACATATTTGTAACCCTGTTAACAAAGCTTTCTGACTCTCTGGATAATCCAAAACTACAGTATATGTATTAATACTAGTAATTCTCAAACACCATCTGTTCTGGAAACAAAGTCCAGAATATGATCCCATAACAAAGTTTTCAGTATCTTCACTACCACTGATGTTAGCCTTACATGTTTATAGTTACCAGTCAGTGAACTACTATTTTTAATTATTGCTATTACATTGGCTTTTCCAGTCAATAGGCACATCAACAGACAACATGAATCTGAAAACACAAGGGACATTGGTGTAGATAAGAGATTGTTCTAAGCTCTCTTAAGATCTGTGGACATTTCCATCTGATCCTGGGTCTTATTGATATTAACTTGTCCATATTAACTCTTTTCATATTAATCCTCTGTCAGCCAGAGTGAATATTTTCATTTATACCCTTCATATTATTACAGTCTCTGCTACAAGGACTAGGATTCTCTATAGTTATACAGAGTGAATATTTCTCATTATACACTTCATATCATTACAGTCGGTGTGCTATAAAGACAGGATCTCTATAGTTATACAGAGTGAATATTTCTCATTTATACTTTTCATATTATTACAGCCCCTGCTATAAGGACTAGGATTCTCTATAGTTATACAGAGTGAATATTTCTCATTTATACCCTTATATTATTACAGTCCCCGCTATAAGGACTAGGATTCTCTATAGTTATACAGAGTGAATATTCCTCATTATACCCTTCATATCATTACAGTCCTGCTATAAGACTAGGATTCTCTATAGTGTATACAAAGAGGGAAAAAAACTTTTAGCACATTTAGTTTCTACAAACTAAATTTATTAATTCCATCTCTCTTTTTCTAATAATATCCTACATATCCATATATATTTTGTTGAAAAATCCCAAGAATTTTAAAGCTTTTTGTGAAAGTTATATACCAATAGTAGAAGAGGTACAACAGGCATCTAATCTTTAAATACAATTTCTAGTAGTAAGAATTACAGGGTCGCTCTGTCCTACTTAGTTGTTTAATGTGTACCTTGGCAACTAATATTTTGTTCCTAAGAGTTTTAGCTATAGAAATGCATCTCCAATACATGTTCATATTACTTCCCTTTTTCATTGTTGACAATTAGAGATGAAGTGAGGTCTGCGTACCAAACCAATCTTGCGGTACTCGGGATGTATGGATTTCAATAATTTTCGAAAATGTTTTAATTTTTTAATCAAATTCCAAAAACGCTAACGCACATGAACTAAAATCACCCAACCACAGAGTGCCAACTCCCTGGATATAAAATGCACCATTCAGTGCACCATTTGTCAGTGTGCTGTGGATTATCCTCTGCCTGGGTTGAGATCCATGCAATTTTACTTTTACAATTGATACTCATGCATTTCACAAAAATAATAATTGCTTATCACATGCTCTGAAAACAGATTGCATCACAATGCTTTAAAATGTGTCCATCCATATTAAGATGCGCTGGCTTCTCACGCAATTATGGATTGTAGTGCAGTCGTTAGCGCATGAGATTGTGGCTGGTGTGGCTAGCATACAGGGTGACGCTATGATCAGGTCCTATGACCCTGGATTGTGAATCATTGGCCTGTGTATGGATGATCAGCCGACAATCATACAATATTTTACCCTATTAGGCCTGTTAGAATTTTTTTAAGCGCCAATATGATTGGTGATCCACGGATCAATGGACCACAATCGCAACAAAGTAAGAGATCCAAAACACCCCAGTTTTCAGACCGATTTAGAGAAATATCGAATCTAACGTTACCACCCACATTATCATGCCGGCGCTGCAAGAGAAAAAGTGCCAGACACACTCAGTCATACAGACACTGTCATGCAGACATTCTCAGTGCAAGCGGATGGTAACGCCTCAGCCTCCGCCTGTGTGTATGCCTCAGCCTTACTTCTCTATTTCTCATGTGCTTACCATTAACGCTATGAGCATGTGAGAATCGCAGAGCAATGTCAATGGGGGTGAGATCTGAGGTGCGGATCAGCATTTTTTATTGCAAAATCTCATGCGCTCCGATTGCATTGCAAACACAGGGTAGCACCACCAAAATGTCCATTGCTACTCCATTGTAGAGTGGCTTATTAAGCTTAACTGTCCATTAATACAGAGATTACTTGCCCCCTTTATTAAGCATAGTCACTGGCACCTCAACTGTCGTTTACCAACCTGAATGGCTGTTCTGATTTCCTCACCAAAAAAAAACTGGAACGTTTTCTAGGCCGCCTTAAACATTAAATATCCTCTTTTATGTATTATTGTAGATCTC
The DNA here is from genome assembly GCA_019447015.1 of Hymenochirus boettgeri. Lineage (NCBI taxonomy): Eukaryota > Metazoa > Chordata > Amphibia > Anura > Pipidae > Hymenochirus > Hymenochirus boettgeri. The sequence continues at coordinate 8,206 of JAACNH010001463.1, read as the reverse complement.
ATAGCCAGCTTAAAGCTGGAACACACTTTAACAATAAGGGACAATCTTTTGGATCCAACATTATTCACCCCTTTATTGTTAAGTGTGTAGCACAGAATGAGCTTTCCTGAGGCAGACAAATTTTTATGTTGGCTTTGGGAATGCATGGACCTGAAAATTTTCCTTGGTTGCAGTTGGTCCCCTTTACTAAAGCATAGGAAGTCGGCACAGCTGGAAGGGAATATGTCATCAGGAACACAATCCCTATCCATTGGCTCAGTGGTTAGCATGATGCCTTGCAGCGCTGAAGTCCTGAGTTTGAAACCACTTGACACATTTGCAAGGAGTTTTGTATGTTTTTCATTGTCCGTAGGTTTTCATCCGTGAACTCACAGTTTCCCCTCAATAATAAAGACTACTGATAGGTTGTATGTTCAAATGAATGTGATTTGATGTAAGCTCTTCGGGGTCTGATGTGAGTGTACACATTATGTATTGTAAAGCGATACTGAAGATGTTGGTGCTATATAATTCACAATAATAATAATACTTTATATAGGGAAACACTCTGGACTGTGTGTAGCCTGATCTTTAAAAAATGATAATTTAAATCTGTGAACGATCTAATATTCTAAGCAGAACCTTAATATAGCATGAACATTTTTTTTCTTTCATAATAAGCATTTGTACACTAGCACATATTGCTATTCCTACCTAAATTTAAATCGGAATGTTCAGGTTTTTTTTATTACCATGGACTTCTATAGTTCATTTTTGGATTTTGGGATATTTCACTTTTTTGAGAATCCGATGGAAAAACTCGCCAGTTTTAAACAGTCTGTACTTGGCAGATACGAGTATATTAATAATACTGTAATGGGTGGACGGCTTAGGATCTGTTTCTCAAACTGTGCAGTTTGAGAAACAGATCCCTAAGCGTCTACCCATTACCATCTTGCTAAGTTGTGAAGAGCTCCATCTTTATATTTTGTTTGGGCTACTCTGTGAAGGGAGCTATACACAGCGCTGTAGTAAATGTTTCTCACTATAGAGATGGCCGAAACTCACTAGTTTTGTTTCATTTTCGGATCCCAGATTTCAAGCAATCCCAAAGATCCGTAACAAATCCAAGACGAATTTTGCGTTATTTTTCGAACGTACGGAGCTCTTTTTGATAATTTTCAAAATAGCCTCGAATGTTTCGAAAATTCTCAATATGATCTGAGACAATTTTCGGAGTTTCCGATTGTATTTTCTAGGATTTTTGAAAGTTTGATGCTACTTTCGAAAATTATCGAAAATAGCTCGTACATTAGAAAATTACCAAAAAAAATTCGCTCCAAAGTCCAAAATCCGGACGGATCATTCGGATTTCGGAGCCAAGGAGTTTCATGATGAATCAGGGTTCGTATCAGACCCAATCCCATCTCTACTCAACTAGTCTAAAAAAGGGAATATTGTGTTAATAACACAAATGTTCCAATTATTTTTACTCAATTTTTAAAAGTTCACATTTTAGGATCAGTATGATGGATGGTTATATATTATGGTGATTTTAAGATGATGTTATAACTGTTTTCACTCTTATGTTGCACAATGTTCACTTTAAGGAAAGGCTCTGAGAATAGTAGGCGGAGCCCTACATGATAATTAATGATGTCATTATTTATTTGTTGCACTATGTAGTATTTGGTTACACCTGAGAAGGGGTTGGACCCCCCTGAAACCTTGTGTACCTGGTTTGTGTGCTGAGCATTTAATAAATGGAATATGTTTGTAATAATATTCTATTTGAGTGTGCTTCCCTACAACTAAATAGAATTGATACTTACCTGATGTGGCACAGGCTACAGGGAGTGCACTACAATCTACCTGGCGGGATTTCACTAAACTTTTGATTATATTTAAAAAAGGCCACACTTTTTTTCTCCTTAATTTAGCACAATAATTTACAGCGTGAGGCTAACATAATTAAAAGTAGTTTTCTAATAATAATAAACAAAATCTAGTCCATATTCCTGGTCAATTGATTGTGTCATTTCAACATGGACATTTGTAAGGGAGCCCATACATTGGAGTGTCAGTGTATTATTGTTCAGATATGAGTCACCTGTAACAATAAATGAATGGTCTGTACAATGTTCTATATTCAGGTACATTTAGTTTTATGTGGTCTATAGACATTGATTCTCAGTATGTGACATGCTGTTAAATAGTGTGGCACAATTGTTGCTGTAGCTTCCGAATTCCACAGCAGATCGATATAAAGGTTTTCTTCCTTCCTCTATAGAGTAGCTAAGTCTGGATAAAGTCTAATAACATCTTGAAACGGGTTGTCCCTGATTGCTTTGTATTGGGGCAGTGCAGAAGGAAGTTAGTCTCATACGGCTATGGTTCCCTGCTTACAGTGTTGGCACAGTCTCTTTTACCTTGGTTTGTATTGGTCTGTTGGCAGGATCAATTTCTTGGCTGTGGGCACCCACAGGGTTATTCATAAAAATTCTTATCATTAAAAATAGTCTAATTTTGCCCACACCATTCGGATATTATCTTTCAATGTTAAAAAGATCTGATTGGTTGGGGCAAATGAGACATTTTAAACGATACGAACTTTTATTGAATCTCCCTGTTAGTTCTTTAGAGACCAGGACTCTTTTAAGGTTTTATTTGATTTTTCAGAGTAGGTGGCACTGTGTTGTCTTTGCAGTACTTTTATATAGTTTGTTTCTGTGACTTTTTATTTTATTCTTCCATTCACATATAGCCAATTTTGCTCGTGGTTGATGATGCTATGGTTATAATCCAAACATGAAGAAAATGAGCAGTTCCAGGAACAAAGACTCCCAAGGAGTCTTAAAGACAACAATGCCAAAAAACCAACACTCCCCATACATGTCCACACTTCCAGCAGCTGAAATCACTTACTCTCATTTACACCCGTGCCGCACTCACCTTAGATTACAACACAGCAAAGATGAGTGCTAACACCCGCCTCCTAGACGACCCAGGGCCATCGTTACATTGGCTGGGGGAATGTCTGTTACAAATTTCTCCTCCTCCTCTGGCCAGTCAAACCAACTTGAAATGTCCTGTTGCTAAATACAGCCTACATAATCAAGCTATTAAGGTGGTGCAGAGTGTTTTGTTGCATGCTAGCTCTGGAGTGACAGAGGCAGACAGAAATTGTTAGCCTCTACAGTGTGGCTAATTGAAGGCAGAGAGAAGGCTCGAAATCAGGGGAAACATGTATAGGGAGGGGTGCGTTAACTTTAATCTTTTTAAAGCAGTTTAAAAAAAAAATGCATTGAGGCAATACAGTTATCTTTAAACTTGCTTTATTCACATAAACTGTTTCAGACTTGGAGTTCATATCAAATGCTATGGTTATGGTTATGGACTCCATTCCTAACACATAGAATTCTGTATATTAGAACAATGGAAGAAAGAAAAAAGGTACTCTCAACTTACAAATGGTCTAATTTACTGCAGCAAGGAAAAAAATGGCCTATTACTGATAGTGAGTCCTTGAGCTTTTACTCTCATATGTCCTTGCACAGAACATCTCTGTCATGTCTTCATTGTCAGCCTCAAAAAAAACGTATAGGAAAGTGCATATACAGAATCAGACCTTCCAACTAATGAAAGTTGGGTTAAAATGCTTAAAGAGCGAGCAAACCAATATTCACTATCTATTGCTCATGAAATTAATGCTAAGACAAAAATGTGATAAATTAAGGTCAAAAGAAGCCTAAGGGCAAGTCTTGCCCCAAATTGAAAACTTGCATACAGGTAAATCACTTCCAAAACTAAATTGGTATAGTTTAAATCTGAAATATATAAGTCTAACTGACATCCTGCACAATGTCCTGTTTCCCCTGTTTCTGCTTCCTGGTTCTTCCAGTTAGCAACTGTCAATCATGGATTTGACAGTTGACATCACAGCCAATGACTGAATGTTAATCTCCTATCTGTCTCTTCTGAGCATGCCCACAGACTCAGTACAGGTCAGTACAGGTATCTAAAATTGTCAGTTTTCCATGAGGCATCCATAAGCATAGCAGGCATACAGTAATGAATTCAGAGGTCAAACTATGATATATCAACATATTTTATAGAGGTCATGTCTTTGTAAATTATGTTATTTTGGAGGGTGGAGTTGTCCTTTAAAATAAGATAGCATGTGTTTTTTAAGGTTGAGTAAAATTTGAGGGGGTTGTGGCTTTTATTCAGTTTGACCTGGTGACATTCAGAAATAATGGTCACCCAAATAGCTTTGATGTTATGTAATTGGCTGCTTGAAAAAATAAACAGTACAGATGAAATTTGAAATGATGTATTTTATGTAATATACAGAAATTGATTAAAAGCATTAAATTTAAAGTTAGTGTTTAAAAAGGTAATACAGGAAATTATATACATTTTGTTGTAGAATTGTATAGAGTTTATACAGGTACTTGTCCCTTTGACAGTTAAAGGGCATGTCCACCCCCCAAAACTATAAATCCCCCCCACTAACTGGCACTACTACACTACTACACTCACTGTGTAGTGTAGTAAAAATCCTTACCTTACAATCCCAGCCTCCAAATTGTTCTTCGTAACCCCCCTTTTTTGCCATGCCGAGAAGAGCCCTCCCCCCCTCCCTCTCCGACCCCCTAGGGTGAAACCGCCTTGACCGTATGTTAGTGCTTTTCCCCCCTAGCCCCAACCGCTGTATAAATTTATCAGAGACTCCCCCGAACTCTACTTACCTCTTTACCCTGGCGTTCTACAGCCAGCCTGGCAGCTGCGTCGTGATTGGCTCCTTTCATCAATCACAGACGCGGCTGCGGTCCCGCCCCTGCTTTGCAGTTTCCGTGCAAGCAGAGGGCCGGACAATGCGGTGGAGGAAAGAGGTAAGTGTAAGTAAAGATTGAGGGAGTTCTAATGAATTTATTATAGTCGGTTGGGGCTGGGGGAAAAGCCCTACTAATGTAAAAAAATTTTTAAGGGTGGACTAACCCTTAAGATACTATGTATGTATGTATGGTATGTATATATGCCACTTGGGTACGCAGTGCTGTTACATTATAAAATACACAGTATGAAAAAACAAGTGCAAGCAATTATACAGATAAATAAATAAAAAATGAAATACAATTCATACATGGGTTAAGAATGCATTATATATAAATTATGGATTAATTGGATAAGTGCACGCATGCCACATTGACACATTAGGAATGAGATCCTGCCCCAAAGAGCTTACAATCACAAAGTTGGTGGGACAACATACAGATACAAGTGGGGGGATGGGTACAAAGGTGCTTGAAATGGCTAACAATCATTTATTGTGCTGGTTTCTCAGGAAGGTAGGATAACAGTCCATTTAAGTTTAATGGATGTCACCTGGCAAGTGAGAGGGAGAGAGTTCCTGTGAGGAACGTAGGGCATGCGGCAGGACAACATAAGTGACCATGAGAGAGTAATAGTAGGGAGGTGCATAGAGTGAAGGGATTTAAAGGTTAAAAGAAGGGTATTGAATATGATTCTTTGTTTTGTGGAAAGCCACCCTATGGACTGAAGTATCGGGGAAGCGGGTTCTCTTTTGTTGAGCTGCTGAGTTTAAGATAGACTGAAGAGGGAGAGATGACAGCCCAGGAGTCCAATTAGTAGAACGTTACAGTAGTCAATGGGAGATTATAAGGGCAAGCATGAGCATTTTAGTATTGGTGTGAAAGAAGAAAAGTGATCTGGCATATTGCAAAGGAGAAACAACACGTCCTAGTGACATTGTTAATGTGATGAGGGATGGAAAGAGAGAACTCATATTACTCCAAGGCAGCATGCAGATTCAACTGGGTTAATGACCATATAGTCAATACAGATGGAGAAGGGTGGAATAAATCTCAGTTATGGGGGGGACTTAGATAGATTGAGTTTAAAGGGTATGTACACTGGAATTTTTTTTAATTGCCCATTAGTGGAAACTATAATCATTCCTAACTATCACTGTACGTTTTTTTGGGGGGAGTTATCTGCCCCCGATTTCAATTAGATATCCAATCTGAAACATCTTAGTTTCGCATTTCTGTAAGCAGTTTTCTGTACCTGGAATGTTTGACCTTCACAGATATAGCGCCGGGCACACCAGTCTTGAGATACAAACGTTTTATTCAAGTGACGTTTCGGAACCAAACTGGTTCCTTCCCTCAGACAACATAAATGTTTGTCTGAAGAAGGAACAGTTTGGGTTCCAAAACGTCACTTGAATAAAGAAGTTTGTATCAAGACTGGGGTGCCTGGCGATATCTGTGAAGATTGTACTTGTACGGTGGCTGGCAGTTGCTGATTGCTGATTGCTGTTTTTGTTTAGGTGTGCAGGATCCTACCGCCATGCTGGAATGGTTTGTCAGTTGGTGTGCTGTATGCAGTTTTGACAGTTGGTATGTCAGTCAGGTAAGCAATTGAGAGCCTGAGAAAAACAAGTATTGTATTGAAGGCTGCAGCAAACACACCTAAGAGTAAGTGCTACATGTATTTATTATAGATTAAGATTACGCATGTATTTTTTTCACGTTTTAAGACGGCAGTGAATCACTCCAGTGAAGAAATAGAGAGCAGAACATTAAGAGATTTGGGATTGAACTTCAGGGGTTAGTGTAGAGGGTGGACAAGTAAAATTGGGTATCATCATCATTATAAGTGATACTGATTTCTCCAGAGAGATAGTTTAGAGGGAGAACAGCAAGGGTCCTAAAACCAAGCCCTGAGGGACCCCCACACTAAGAGAACTTGTAAAGAGTCTAATTAACAAAAGAGACGCGAGAAGATCTGTTAAAGAGATAAGTAGAGATTGGCAAAACTGCCAGGTTTCTTCCGTTTTCGGGTTTTTTGGATCTCAGGAAAATCCTGAAGATTGAAAATCTGAAAACAGAACTTAAAATTGGGACTTCGAAACGAGGTTTCGATTTTTATCGAACGGTCAAGCTATTTTGAAGATTCCTCGAAAATAGCCTTAAACGTTCGATAAACTCGAAAATATGATTGGAAAATATTATTAAAATTTCGGATTTGGAACCGAGGGGTTCTGTGTCCATCTCTAATAGAAGACAACAATGATACAGGCTTCATTTAAGATGACCAGAGAATATAAGAATTTGCATAAGAAGAGAATGGTGAGGAGAATGGAGACCAAGACGTCCCTTGGCTTTGGCAGTTTGTAGGTCATTTGAGACTTTGCAGAGGGCCATTTCAGTTGAATGACCCATTGGAGACCTGACTGGTTCAATAGGCTATTATCATGGAGGTATTTGTAAGTGTGTAGAGATGAGACGTTCTAAGAGTTTGTGACACAAAGGAACAAGGGGAGAACAGGGGGGGGGTAATTCAAGAAGGAAAATCCCAGAGGTCAGGGAGGAATAAATCACATTGAAGTGGCAGGGCGAGAACGGAGGTCGAAGACTTCAGAATGGGTGAAGTCTTTTTTTGAGCCTTTGAAGGTGTCTGACCTGGGTTTGACTTCTCCAGTGGGGTAAGAAGGATAGTTAATTTTTCTGAATTGAAATTGAATGTTGGGACCCTGAATAGGCTTTTTTAATTTAAGAATATAAATACAGATATTATAAGAGGGACTTATTTGCACTATTAGTGATATTTTTATGTTGCCAGTATTAAAAGGTCTCAGTAGTTTCTCATTGATTCCATGTTTTAATTCTAACAGTTACAGGTTTTCAGTGTGGGGAGATGGGTAACAGAGAGGGGGGCCAGTTATTCACAATTTGTTTAGGTGTGTAAAATCTTTTTAATGTTATAAAGTAATATCATCCAGGGAATAAGCTCAACTCATTGATTTTAGCATTTTGTAATGTAAGGAAAAAATTATCGGTCTTATTGTTTCCCCACACACCCAGAGGGCGCAAATCCATTGGTAAAGCAGTGTCATCAGCAGCACAAAGAAAACTGTTTCTGCCAGGCTTCCTGAGGCTTTTTAACACTATCATTAAAACAGAAAGGCCCAGGGCAGAAACCTGGCAGATGAAAACTGAATGTGCTGTATGTAGCTCCTTACAAAACAATATTGGGGTGTAGCAAAAATCCTCCTGCCTACCTGCCCCAGGTATATATAGATATAGTATTGGTGCTAATCTCCTCCCCTACCCCAGGTATAGTTTAAGTCTGTTATAATCACCCCAAAAAAACAGTGTTATGGTCAACAGTGTAAATTCATCTCCGCTGTTCCATTATT
>JAACNH010001462.1:9238-74946 GCA_019447015.1 Hymenochirus boettgeri | reverse complement strand
GGGAGATTCAATAAAAGTTCTTATAGTTTAAAATGGTGCTAATTTTGACCCAACCAATCAGATATTAGCTTTCAAATGTTAAATAAGAGCTGATTGGTTGGGGCAAAATCAGCACCATTTTATACAATAAGAACTTTTATTGAATCTCCCTGAAGAACTTTTATTGAATAACCCTGTTGATGCTTAGATGTAGCTGTTTGTCTCAAGATGCGTTTTTGTAATATCAATACCAGTAATTATTCCAGAACCCTCTGCTCCTTCTCTGTATACATTTCCCCATTCGCTATGTGGTTTCCAACATGTTAGAATGTTTTTTTAATTGCACCATGGAAGCAATAACTTGTGTGTTAGCACCAAGCTCCATATAACAGCATTTTGCAATATTTACAAGCATTTTGCATATTAGGTATGTTTTCTATTACTAGGATATAGAGATGGATGAACTTCAGATTTTTATACTTTCCAAAGTCGGACCAATTAAAGTCAATGGGTACAAAGAGTTTGAAAAGTTTGAATTAAAATAAGGTTAAAATAGAAATGGTAACTTACTGTACATGTCTCTGGGATCTGGCAAAGTTTTTATTTCAAGTTTTCAGAACTTGAAATAAAGTAACTTCACACAAATGCTACTTTCGAGCTTTTGCATTCGACATTTGATAATTATTTTAAAAATTCTTAGTTTATATTATGCATACCTAGTTAATCTACATATTCTCTTTCCTTTTGAAAAATCTCATAAATTTATACCCCTTGCTATTCCCTGCTGTTGACATTAGTGAGATGACATTTCAGGTTCTGTAACAGTCCTTCTTCTTTCCAGAATATACATTAAAGGGTAACTATGGTCTTAAATTCTTCCAAACTAGTAAGAATTATATATAAAGCCTTCCATCATACCTTCAAAATAAAACCTAAATCCCATGTCTAGATAAAATATGTGAGAAGTTATTGCTGGAAAGGTTCAGCAATATTACTTCCTGCTTGAACACTTCCTGTTTTCAGCCATGTTACCAGCTTGTAGTCATGTGACCAGCCTCTGTCTGCATTAATAGGCTCCCCTTCTCAACTGTCAGTTTTTTCCACAGGTACTTCCTGATTTCCCCAGCATTAAGTCTTAACTGAGCATGCTTCTCCCTCGGGGTGGACGGGTGGGCAAAGGTCAGGTGATGTCACTCAACCTACTGGAAGCAGGAAGTTTGAACATTCACCCCAATGTAATTTTTCACAGGCTCCAGCCAGAGATGTGATTGTCGGCTCATTTTAAAGGAAATACTGCAGGCTTTCATTTAACCTTCACTTGTTTTGAGACCACAGTTGCCCTTTAATGTGCAATGTTCCTAACAGTAATTTCTACTATCTACTAGAGATGTGATGCGGGTCTGACACGAACCAGGAACGGACACTAAACTCCTCGGTTTTGAAATCCGAATGATCCGTCTGAATCTGGACAGTTAGTCCGGATTTCGGGACTTTGGAACATATTTTCGATCATTTTCGAAATGTACGGGGCTTTTTTAGATAATTTTCAAAAATAGCATAAAACGTTCGGAAACCCTCGAAAATATGACCGGAAACTCGAAAATGGTCTCTGATCGGATTTTCAAAAATTCAAGGCTATTTTCGAAAATTATTGAAAATAGCCCTGTACATTCGAAAATTATTGAAAATTCAAGATCCAGGAATCCGAAAATGTAACAAAACTAGAGAGTTCATAAAGTTCATTCCATTTCCGAAAGTTTGAATTCGGACCCATTAAAGTCAATGGGGGAGTGACAGTTCAAAAAGTATGGATGATTTACAGCTAAACTAACAATGGTAACTTACTGTAAATGGCTATGGCACCTGGGAAATGGTCTGGGGAAGGTGTCACTGTCACCAAAACTTTTTTAAACACTTCTTAGTCACGAGCAGGCGGGTTTTGCAGAAGCTACATTCGAGGATTACAGCCAATTCGAGAGTTACCGAACGATACTTTTGAGGATTAGCGGAAATAGAACCATAAATTCGAGGATTACTGAAATAGAACGATACTTTTGAGGATTACCTAAAACGAACAATACTTTCGAGGGTTTGCAAACGATACATTCTAGGGTTAGCGAAAACGATCATACATTTGAGGGTTACCGAAGCCAAATGATACTTTCGAGGGTTACCAAAAATCTAAGGCCGCATTTGAGGGTTAGCGAACAATACATTCGAGGGTTACCGAAAACGAAATTCGATAATTATCAATTTTTTCGATAATTATCAAAAATAGAGCCTCGAAAAACGAACTAGTTCTGAGTTCAGTTTTGTGTCCATCACTACTATCTACTAATAGGTCAAACATGCTCAGATCTCTACTGAGCAAATGAATCAGTCCAGGTGCTGGTCACATACAAGATCATTACGGTCTCCATTAGGGGTCCTGCATCTATTAGGGGTCAGTATTTCAGAAGCAGTTATTTATACACAGACAAAATAGGCCATTACACAAGTTAAGGTCATTAGGATGGGGGGAAAATGCTATTTTTTTCTTAAATGTATATGTCTTTGCCCTTTAATCTTTATTTTTGCAATTTGCACCATATTTTCATCATATAGGGGAAAGCAGACAAAGGGTAACATCAGAACCATTGAGTTAGAGTAGGCTCACTGCAGTTTGCCACCATTGTTGAGAGGCCAACAATGGTGTTGAGGCCCCAGTGGACATACCCCTCACTACATTGGCTTCTCTGACTCAAAGGATGCATTGTGCAAGGAAAAGTGGGCAAAAGGGTATCACTTCACAACAGCAGAACCATTCAGTTAGAGTAGACTCACTGCAGTTTGCCACCCTTATTGAAGAGTCAGGAAGGCTTTACCCCTCTGGACACCCACACCCCACTCAAAAATCCCCAAAAGTTTGAAAAGTCTGAAAAGTCTGAACTCCGAAAATTCCAAGTTTGTTCATACTCATACTCATTAAAACATTTGAACCCGAGTTTGAGTTCTAGTCCATTTCTACTAGGGTTAAAGGACAGTAGCACACACTGGGTAATCATGGGTACTTTCCAGTATTTTGAGTTTCCCATTTACTATTAATTGTTCACAATTATTTAATGTTTAATTGTTATTTATGATTTCTAACATTTCAGCATTATTGTATTTTGTATTGATGTGGATTTTTAGATTTAAGTGGTGTTATGGTTTGTCCTTTATTGAGAGTTACAGCAAATATGTTTACATCTTTCCCCATCTAGTGGTTACAGTGGGAATTCATTAACTCTTATTGCATGCTTTATTATATTTAATGCATATTTAGCTAGAACTCTAAAAATATTAATGAAATATTTCAATGTATTAGTAAATTTGGATTCTTTATTAGAATTTGTGCAGTTAGGCATTGTACTTTTCCTATATTCAATAAACCTATAAACAGGAGAATGTAAATCTAAACAGATTGCAATCTTTGTATGTTTCTGAAAGTTGCAAAACACCAGGCTTTACACGTGTCAGACTTTTAAAAGCAAGGGGCCTGTGCTTTGCAATTATTCCTGTCTTTTATCTTATAGATGTGACAGCATTTCCGTTTGTAAGATTGATTTGTTGTGTTAAGTGCCCTCAGACTCCTGCTTCCATAAATGTGTTATCCATCAGCTTCTTAGTTGAATAATTAGAATAGTACTGCACCTGTATACAAATAAAGGAAAGACTGTGTAAAGGTGTTAAATACAATAGCACACATTCAAAGGAGAACTAAATTCCAATGCTACATTTACATACGTAAAATGAATGCTGCTCTAATAAGAATATATATGTCTATTTTTGTTTTAAATGGTCCTCCAAAACTGGCAATGTTATTAGAAATTGAAGTCTATGGCAATGCCCGAACCTCAGATTTACGGAAAAATCTTCCTTTCAAAGAAAACTATGGGAAAAGGAAAAATGGTTGAAGAGGCAAGACACAACAAAACCACATTCATATTTTGTCATTTATGCTTATTGTTTTTTTAACATCACGTATTTCTGACAATCAGCATAATATGAGCATTAATATGAGCCAGACAACCATATTTAGCAAACATGTGTTTTTTAGCTTTGCATATTGGCCATATTGTGTCATAAAAGTGTAGGGAACGGCAATGTTTTGGGGTTTTTTGCTTGCCCCTGTCACTTGTAAAGCTGTATGTGTGTACTGGGTGTGCTGCAACTTTCCTGTCTTACCGTAACTTACATTTTTGCCTCATTAGTCCTAATGCAATGCTGACAATTTAAAAAGCTTTTATTGTGCTAATAAATTTGAAAACCTTTGATAAAGAGTCGTTAATGACACAAAACCCATCTTGTCACTCTGTGTCATACACTTGTTCTGCCTGTTTTTAAATTTATTAGCCCAATAAAAGCTATGTTTTAAACTTACCTGGATGGGGATTCCAATGTTTGCACTGAGTGGTAATAGAGCCTTTCTATTAACCAAGATTGGTGATAGATTTGAGAAAGTGTCCAGTTTGTTTATTGTTAGCACAAAGATTTCAAACAGGTTAACCATGTGGCCTAAAAGTTGGTTTAAAAATGTCCAGACAACAAAAAATAAATACCAAACAATGTACAAATTAACTTTTTACTTTTTGTGAACATTGGGTAAGTCTTTTGTCTGTATACCCTACTATACAACTGAACGTGATGAACAGTGTTTTAAACACAGATCATACAATATGTCTACCAACATTTTGGGGGACCTACAGTAACTTACTATTTGTTACATATGTGTCAGTGATTTAAAGAGTATCTAAAATAGTAACAAATATTTTCTTGTCCATTACTGGAAAATACAATTCTTCCCAACCACCATTGTGCCATTTTTTGTTGATCTGATTCTTTAGATATTGTATCTGAAGCATCTTACATTTCAGCTGTCAATCAAGTACTTTATTATCATAAACTTGTCTGCTGTGTGCATTTAGGGGTGACAGTTGGTATGTGTGAAATAGAATGTGGGAAATTCCCTTACTGAGCATGCTTGCCTTCACAGAGAGTCATGTCTGATAAAGGAGTGTCGGTTAAGAATGGGAAGAAGGATACTTGGCCTGAGCAAAAAAAGGACTAGATTGAAGGTTTGCAGCAACCAACACCTCTGAATAATTATAACTTACATGCATTAATTAGATTAACAGGAGGCAAAGCCATTTATTTCAGTCCTTAGTAGGAGTTTTTAAATCTACAATTGTATTCTGCCAGAATTTTTCATAGAATGTATTACTAATTACATTTATATTAACATAACCCTTTTATAAAACAATACAATAGAAGCCAGAGTGACAACCCCAGAAATAAAAAGTACTTTTCAGAACAAATTTAAGAGTTGGTCCCCTTGGATCATTACTATACATATAAGTTTCCTGCACTATAATTGATTTATTTAAGGTTTTGTGTTCCATCTTTCTAATGCCTCCTAAACCCTCGATTCTTTCATATTTCATCATTTTTGTAACTTTCCCCCCTTATGGTGATATCTGCACAGCTTGTTTTCTAGGCAGTCCGTAAGCATATTAAAAAAAAGTTTTACTGCCACCTTTAGATAAAATACAAGTATAATTTTAAATAAATAAAGCAGCATATTGTGAAGGGCAAAATGGTTTAACAACTTTGCAATTCATACAAGAGTTTATATTTCTTGGGAAAGTGTCAAAAAAAATGTTGAAAAACATGTTTCTGGTGTATCTTTAGAAATAAACTACACTGATCCTTATTTCCATAAAATCCAAACACTTCATGGCAGATATACATAACCAGTCAGTTTCACTGTGATGTATACTAGGATTCTCAAATCCTGGATAATGTGACATTGATTGTCAAATGACTGCAACATGGTATTTAAGACATGCTAATTTTTCCTTTATAAATGAAAGCCTCCATGGCTATACCTGCAGATGCATTCAATTTTAACACAAATATTTTTTTTTTACATTCGTATATATCATAATTTTAGGGTGTTGTTTGCACTATAAGAATTTCAAATTCTAAGTAACTACCCCATGCTGATTGACCTGTATGTGTGTAGAGTCCATAGCAACTGTACATTAACATTTTTATACCTTTGTGATTATCTATTGTCCTTCGATAATAAAGCCTGAGGCTATATGTAATTCTTATTTATGTTGATTCAAACTCAATTAAAATACCAACAGGGTTATTCAATAAAAGTTATTATCATTAAAAATGGTGCTTATTTTGCTCTAACCAATTAGATGTTAGCTTTCAAATGTCATATAATATCTGATTGGTTGGGGCAAAGTTAGCACCATTTTTAATGATAAGAATTTTTATTAAATCTCCCTGCAAAAATAATGGTAATTTATTTATTTATTGTTACAATTCAAGCTCCTTAATTGAATGCAGGTTTGTATGGAAGGGCTTGTCAGAGGTTCTGTCCATTATGGCTTCAAGAAATGCCAATGTCAATTCTATATATCCTTGGCTGGAGGTTCTTATAAAGAGTTCTGTATAATATACTGTAGATGCATAGACATTTTCTTACATTAATTACTATACTTATACCAATACCAGGTAAAGGGTTTTTAGTTTAATTTATTAATATACTGTGGCTGTGGTACATATGAAAATACTGACTTTGCTGTCAAGTTTCCAATTTTGACTTAAATGGATTACGACCGCTCAGAGTGGGATCATTGTTTTGATATATTTCTATAGTATTTTAGTTTAAATTGTCAATTTTAAGTTCCACATTCAAGTGTTAAGTGAAATGTGTCTGAAATTAGCCAACAATGAAATACTTCATTTATATAAAAAAAAGATTAAGTGAAAGCAATACATCTTACCTATTTATTTCTCTAAAGCTGGGTACACAGGGTACACAAAGTATCCATAAAGGGCCAACCCATACTGATGGGACTGGCCCTTTATCGACTACACCTGTGTCAAAAAATGGATGCTGCCAAGGCTGTTGAGCATTAACCTTTGCCGTCGGGACCATTCTGTACTGACCAAATTTTTCTGCCGATCCCTGTCAGCTCTCCACTGTAGTAGTACACTGATCTAAAATGTCTCAATAACTAAAATTCTACCCAATTAGATTACCCAAACTGAAATCTTAATATATTAGAAAGGAAATAGTCTGAAAAATATATTAAAAATGGCAAAATATTTATTTAAGTTCATTTTTTTAACAAGATGCTATCCAGGGCATAAGTTCTCCTCCATTCTGGAAAAGGTCTTCTCTCTCCACTCAGTGAGCTTTTTATAAGCTTAAGCCGTGGGGCAGCAGGGGAAACAGCAGTCAATCATTGGCTGTGATGCCAGAAGTCCCAGCCTTGATTGACTGCTTTGAGGTAGGAGGCAAATTACTCTGCCAGAATGGAGGCAATAATCTGGTTACCGTATATACTCAAGTATAAACTGAAGTTTTTAGGTTTTAAAAATACCTTTTAAACCTGACCTCGGTTTATAGTCAGGTCACACACAGATTATGAAGAGTACGGACAAAAAAGAAGCCTACCAGTTGGAGATTGGACCATTCGGTGAGGAGCGAGCAGACCGGAGACCAGGACCTGAGCAGTTAGAGGTGCAGGCAGTATGCTGATGACGGGATGTGTGTAACTTACGTGCCCGCGCGTATCACTTACGTCATCAGCGCCTCCTGACTGCATCCCAACTGTACATAGAGGATGGAGGACTCTGTACCTTCTGAATCTGTCAGCCCTCATCATATCCAGTAAGGAATTCTTGTGTATGAGGGGTGGTTTAGAAAGTTTGCAGAACTTTGAATAAATGCATTTTATTAGGTAACTATTCTTTTATTATGGGGGCCAAATGAGCTTGCCACTCCAGATGTGTAGAAACTACAACTCCCAGCAAAGAAAGCATGCTGGGAGTTGTAGTTTACAAACATCTGGGGTGTCATGGAATAGTTGGTCATTGGATTCTGCTATTGATGGTAATTTTTAAATCATTTTTACTAATTAGAGGTTTTCATTAGTGTTCATATTTTCTAACCTCGGTTTATACTCGAGTCAAACACTTTTATTCCTTTTTTCAGGTAAAAATAGGTACCTTGGTTTATATTCGGGACGGTTTATACTCAAGTATATATGGTAGTAATACATTTTATAATGTTTTATGACTTGCTACTTGAGGCCTGAGGAGACTCAAGCTGAGCAGCTGCACAGCAAATAATATACAAGAGTTGCTTTTTTTTGATAGGACATTGAAGATTGCTATAAGATCAGTCAAATAGCAACTGTTTGATATCCATAGTCAGAAGAGGCAGCAGTAACATTATTTAGGTTGATTTACAGGCTGGTGATGCACCAGATTTTAACTATTTCCTAGTGCAGACATCACTAAGACTAAGGAATTGAATAAGATAGGGTGAGTATAAGGCAATCAATCTTCCTTGCTCATATGCAAATAAGTAAAAGGAGACTTCTGGGTAATTTACGTGTTTTCATGATAGCCCTTTAGGAAATGTCACACCTTCCAAGAAGCTTTACCAGCATTACTTGAGCTAAATGCAAAAGCTCTCTAGTTTTGCATTTAGCTCATGGAATACTGTTAAAGCCTCTTGGAAGATGAGGTATTTTATAAAGGGCTACCATGGAAATTACCCAGAAGTCTTTGTTCATTACTTGCTAGTGCAGGCAACCAGTTTTATATATATCCATTATGTTGGTTTACTGCCATTAAATAGAATAGGAATGGATTTGTTATTTTTTTTTTAGTAATACGATATAAATTAAGTTATTGGTGACTCATATTATAAATTAATTTATTTGACCATTGTTCTCTATAAATAATTAAAATGTACACATGTCTATGAATTAGCTGCCCTATATTTTTTAATCATATCTAATTAATCTAATTACTGTGACTGGTAACTGGCTGCAAAAAGAGACTGAGTGCCTACCAATGTTTAAAATGTTGCATTGCATTGTTACCCTTTGGCGGGGGGGAAATGTAGGTAATTATCTTTATATTTCTATAACATGATAATTTTGTGCCTTGCTACACTAATCAGACCTCCCACCTGTCACAGATTGTCCTGGACAGTCCTTATTTTTAGTCAAATCCTGCTGTCCCAAATTGCTTTTACATCATCCTGGTTGCTAACCAGTGCTTACATTTTGCCACAATAACCCAGCTTTTTATTTCTGGGATGACATAACAGTGATAGGAGGACAGTATTAGTGGAAGCACACTCATGTGAGAGGAAATTATGGTTTATAGCATACACGCACATTCCTCTGAACACTATAATCCATGAATTCCTCACATATGAGTGTTTCCACTTCATTGATATATCCCAGGTTGAAGTTGCCCTGCAAAGCACAGGGAGGGAAATTCACCTCTGAATATTCACAGGCGCTCATGAGGACATTTTATTGACTTCATAATGTCCCATGACTGCCCACACTTGTCAGCGCCTCTCACTCAAAGTTCATGCAAAGTATTAAAGGCAGCCCAGAAGAGCAACGCACAAAGGAAGGATGCACAGTCCCCAACTGACAGAGTGGCTGGCCAATTTGCACTGACTTTGCAACAATGGCATAACACAGACCATTCTGAAACTGCACTATACGGAATTGATTTTGGTTTACAGCTTGTGATTCCTTTTCCGAAGATATTCTGTTTAATATTACATGAACCAAACTACCCAGGGAGGTAGGAAATACTATTGTTACTCCTTTGGGAGAACTCACATACAAGTAATGAGCTGACCAAGTGCCTGCATCTCCACTAATGTTAGAGATAAGGAAGATAGTCACATATGCACACTGCAGTAAACTGTCAGCCACTGCACATGCAGAATTTTAACAAACAACTGCTTGTTTATGCGGCCACCCAGGAAGGTTGAGAAAGGACATCTATCTAAAGGATATCTATCTATATATCTACCTACCTACCTATATCTCTTTGCCTGTGTTAATCTATCTCTGTCCATTTGTTTGCCTCTTTCTCTATTTCCCTGTCTGCCTTCCTACCAATCTCTGTCTATTTTTCTTAGTCTGCCTCTGTCTATCTTCTTATGTAGCTCCTATCTCCCTGAGGGCTAGGCCACACTGCAACGCTTTTTTAAACGCGTGCTTTTTTAAATCGCGCCTTTTGTAATGCGATTGCATTATATATGAAAACTATATATACTCCACTGATTTCTGTAGCATTTTATATGAAAACTATATATACTCCACTGATTTCTGTAGCATTCTAAATAAAAACTATATACTCCACTGATTTCTGTAGCATTCTATATGAAAACTATATACTCCACTGATTTCTGTAGCATTCTTCATGAAAACTATATACTCCACTGATTTCTGTAGCATTCTATATAAAAACTATCAGGGAGATTCAATAAAAGTTCTTATCGTTTAAAATGGTGCTAATTTTGCCCCAACCAATTAGAACTTAGGTAACATTTGAAACTAACATCTGATTGGTTGGGGCAAAAGTAGCACCATTTTAAAAAATAAGAACTTTTATTGAATAACCCCGTATATACTCCACTGATTTCTGTAGCATTCTACATGAAAAATATATACTCCACTGATTTATGAAGCATTCTATATGAAAACTATATACTCCACTGATTTTTGTCACATTCTACACGAAAATTATATACTCCACTGATTTCTGTAGCATGTAATGCATTTTGTCATTAAAAGAAACCAATTTCAATGGTATAGATTCTGAATAAGCAGGAATGCAATCAAAGTGTAGTGAAAAAACAAATATGCTGTTTTATATGAAATATTATGGTCTGATGTTTATGTAGCCCCTTTAACCAAGTTGTATACAAGATCTCATAAGGTGTTAAAACGTTCCGTGTACTAACCATACCACCTTTTCTACCCTAATATTCCCCCACACACATCCCATTGTTTTTTACTGTATGATAATGCATAACAACAATTGCTAAATTGCTATATTTTGCCTTTGTTGAAGTTGAAAAGTACTTCTAGTATCAGACTTTTTTAAAACATGCCGGAGTGCTATTGAACTCACTCCTGTCAGGTTATTGACTCAGTGATGTCAATCCCCAGGCATCCAGGTCTCTACCTTATCTCTCAGTGTGGCCAGCTTCCCGTATGCCAGCCAATATATAAACAATGCAATGAGATGAACTGCTCAGAAACGCAGGTATGAGGGCACGACCACACTGCAACGCAAATGCAATTGCACATTTCATGCGATTTCATGTGCGATTTTGTCATTAAGTATTAGAAAAAGCAAGCAATTGCGAACGCAGATTTTCGGTTCGTTGCCGCGATTCCAATGATTTGAAAAAAAACCCACAAACGCAGTAAAATAGCAGCAGTGTGGCCTAGCCCTGAAAAAATATTCTTTCTTTGAACATCATAATACATTAACATAGCACAGGTGTATTAAGTGGAGGTCTAACACATTTCTTGACATCCTGCCTTCCTCAGAAACTAAGGAGGTAGTTAGGGGACGTCATGAAACATGTTAGATCTCCCCTTAGTACACCTGTGCTATGTTAATGTATTTATGATGTTGAGATAAAGTATAACTTTTATATCTTTATCTTTTCTAGATTGCGACAGTATGGTTCCAGCGTTATTTGAATTACTACATCCTAAAATAACACATACGGAAGGGAAAAAGGCAATGTTATAAAATGTCCAACATCCCTCCTTTATAAATACCTGCCCTTGGTCTTAGTTTATCAACCCACTATCAAGCCGTTACAGTCATATTTTCATTAACCAAAGAATGTGTCAGGTCTGATCAGACCTTCATCCTCCATGGGATACGGCAATGGTTTTTCAGCCTTGTTCTTTCTTGTAAAATGGCAATCACACCGATAGGACAAGTTAAAATGTATTTTATATAGTGGATAATGCATCCCCAACTGTAAATTATAAAGATATTACACCAATGGAGTTCAGTGACCATATATAAGCACGAGGCCGCAGGCCGAGTACCTTTTATACAGGGCACGGAACTCCAAGGTGATTTCTAATATCCCTATGTATCCATATACAGTATATAACAAAAGTGAACTCGTGATGACAGCCCTTTGGGAGGAAACACGTTGAGGCGAACAATAAACTAATTTTTGATTTGCAAAATTGAAGTCCCTTCAATTGAATTCTTGTCAAGTGCTCTTTATTGGATTTAATATATATAACGCAATGCACCGATTCCATAAACAGTAAGCTGTACTACTACTTTGTATCAAATAGGACTGTAAAAGATACGCTTTCCTCACTGCGATCCCACAATGTAGTAACTTCCGGAAGCATCTTGCCTCATGGTAATAGGCAAGGATAGGCAAGAGCTTGTATCTGTGCTTTTACATCACCCCATTAGGTGACATTTTTAAATTAAAAGACTTCTCACAGGTTTTATGGCCACAAACATGTTAGATGCTTAGTTTAACATATGTTGTATGATACAGTAGATTCCAAACAAATGAAATGTATCTGGCTTTCCTTTGCATGCTTGCTGCTCTTTCTAATACTAATAGCTCAGGACATTACTTAATGACATAACATCATATCACTACATAAAAGGGTTTACTGAAAAACAATTATCAAAAACTTTCTTAAAGAGTCTCTCCACTGAGGAAAAGGCATTTTGTGGGGTTTATTTTAAAGTACACCGGCCACCATCCCTCCTCCTACCTTTTTTTCCAGCATTCCCCTTCGTTTGTTTACAGCAACATTGGGAAGTTGTGCTAGCTCCTGGGTGTGTGTCTTTCACTGTGCTATGGGTGCTGTCACTCAATGTGCATCATCATGGTAGCAGACACACCCACTTGGCTGCAGTAAAGAAATACTTTCCTCCTTGACTCTCTAAGTTCATTTTTACAGCTGATCATGCAGATAGAGACAGGGGAGGAAAAGTTAAAACCCTCTATCCACACTACTGTAACAAAGGCAGGGGGAACTTGTGTTGTTTTTAATAAAGATTTTTTGTGTCTAACTCTGAGAGGGGTGGTTGAAAAAGTGATCTAAGATTAATTTCATAGGGGATGCTGGGAATATGAGGCAATCTGGTATGGGAGGGGGTGGGAGAGAAACACAAGCAGATACTGTAAATAACAGGGACCCTCAATACTATCAGCAAAAGCGTCCCAGTAGGCTACACTTTCTGGTCTCCTCTGATCCAGGTGCAATTCTCCAGATAAGTAAAGGTATAAGTGTTGCTTATGAAATGCACATACTCAAAGGTGTGAAAAATAGATTACTTTTTTTGACCAAACATGTGTGCTACATGTTTCGGGCTGACGTCCTTTCTCAAGCAAGCTTGAGAAAGGACGTTAGTCTGAAACATGTAGCACACATGTTTGGTCAAATAAAGTCATCTATTTTTCACACCTTTGAGTCTGTGCATTTCGTAAGTTACACTTATACCTTTACTTACCTGGAGAAACACAAGCAGATGTGAGAGGGTGTATTGGGAGACAGAAAAAGGTACCTGATTACTCCTCCATTAATTAGTGAACTCAGCAAGCTGCTATGATGGTCATGTGATTATTCCTCCATTAATCAGTGTGTGTGTGTCTGTGTGTAGAATCGACCAACCAGTCGGATCACACAGAAAGCAGTCCCGACGTATCCTTACACATTCTGCGCATGCACTAACGGAAGGTAGTAGTCAGCATGGATTTATGAGAAATAGATTGTGCCAGACAAATTTACTTGGTTTTTATGAAGAAGTGAGTAAGAATTTAGATTTAGGCACAGCAGATGTGGTATACTTGGATTTTCCTAAAGCTTTTGATACTGTGCCACATAGGCGAGTAATTTATAAACAGAGGACTGTTGGCCTAGAAGAAAACATTTGTTCATGGATAGAGAATTGGTTATTGGATCGCAAACAAAGAGTGGTGGTCAATGGGGCTACATCTATGTGGGCTAAAGTTCTAAGTGGAGTGCCTCAGGGTTCTGTACTGGGGCCGCTTCTTTTTAATCTGTTTATAAATGACTGAGGAATGGGGCATTGAGAGCAAGGACTCTGTGTTTGCTGATGACAATTAACTATGCAGATTGACAATTGCTGAAAGCTGACCTAGATAGATTATCAAAATGGGCAGCAGTATGGCAGATGAGATTTAATGTTGATAAATGTAAGCTAATGCATTTAGGGTTTAACAATCCTTGTGCCTCCTACACCATAAATAATTAAGTGAATCTCGACTGGAAAAAGATTTGGGGGTTCTGGAAGATAACAGTCTGTAGCAAACAATGTCAGGCAGCTAGAGCTAGAGCTAGCAAGATGTTGTCTTGTATAAAGAAGGGAATAGATCCAAGAGAAAAAAAATTATACTCCCTCTTAGTCTTTACAAGGCACTGGTAAGACCTTATTTGGAATATGCGGTAAAGTTTTGGAATCCCATATACAAAAGGGACATTTTGGAAATGGAAGTAGAGAAGGGCAACTAAAATAATAAAGGGAATGGAGAGGCTTGACTATGCAGGCAGATTAGAAGTTAGGGCTGTTTACATTAGAGAAGGGATGTTTGCATGGGTATATGATCACAAATATATTAATGGGCCATACAATAAACTCTCTGGTGCATTGTTCACTAATAGGTCAGAGGACTCGTGGACATCCTTTAAGAGTGGAAGAAAATAAGTTTCATCTTCAGGTTAGGAAAGGTTTCTTTACAGTGAGAACGGTGATACTGTGGTAATCTGTCTTCCAGCATATGTGGTAATGGCAAGTTCATTGAATAGCTTTAAAAGTGAACTAGACACGTTTCTAAAACTAAAAATATTGAGAATTACTGGTATTAATTTATATACTGCAGTTCTGGTTGATCCTAAGATACTTTCTGATTGCCTTTTGGAGTCAGGAAGGAATTTGTTCCCCTTCATTTCAGCTGGTTTTATTAGCCTTCCTCTGGATCAACTGTTAGGTAGGGTTAAAAAGGAGGGAGAAATGGTTGGACTTGATTGTTGTATGTCTTTATTCAACCTCAATTACTATGTTACTATGTAACACGCATGACGGGCAGTCACTGAAAGTGGGCGGACCTGCACCATCCACAGCGTTCAGGGAGAAACTCATTGGATTTCTTCTAAACCACTGCTTAATAACACAAGATACTGCAGGTACATTTCCACATTACACACATCTATCCTTACAACCCGGGTGACTTTTAACAGTGGAGATACACTTTAAAATTGCAAATATTTGTCTGAAAGCAATTTTTTTTTACAAACTTACATTAAAAATAATATTGTTAGCTGAAATATATAGTGCTGTGACTTTCAGGCTGAGCCAGCCTCTGGTCATAGGTTATGTGTTGATACATTGTTGTGCTTAGTACTGTGCAGATTGAGACTCCATTTTATTGTGTTCTCTTGCTGTTTAGAAGTTCTGTGTTAATACCTTAGTGAAGCCTGTTCTTTGGTATACAGTTCCTGTGTTTCCTTGTTACCTGGTTCACTAATTACCCAAATGCTCCAGTATACAGTCAAAAGACAAGACATGGTGTCAGAAGTTGAAGTGCAACCAGATCACTGCAAGAATCAGATCACAGAACATTTTGGATTTACTTTACTCAAAGGTTTGGTGAAAACTGCAAGCTGGACTATGAGGACAATAAGGAAATCCTTGCTAACAAATATCAATGTGTAAATGTTTTAAAATGCTCATTGCACAAATGCAAGGAAAAGTATAAAATCAATATTAGATAAAGATACTTGTGTTTAGGGATGCCTGGTATTCATTGAATGGAAATGCAAGAAATTAACCTTCAAAACCTCAGAATACAGAATAGATCCAATATTTAGACCTAAGTAAATTTAAATTATATTCCAACAGTATGTGCTTTACTCAGAGTAATTTGCAGAGCCTAATTCATTCCCCTTATGTATGCATGATCAATCTGTAAGTATCACAGTCCTCCTCCCCTCATACTTTACCAGTAGTAAATATAAGCAACTCAGCTGCTAGTTTATTTTGCTAAAAATCTGACTTTTTTGTTGTTTTTTTCCAACTCAACCCCAAATATTTGTTTTGTACTGAATTTCAATTAGCACTGTAACATTACAATAGTATTTATGCCACAAAATACACAAATGAGTAATAAGTAAATAAATCATTTTTAACACTTGAAAATATTTGTCACGATTTTGTCAAAATATTTGACAGACAATCTGTGAATATCACATCCAATCGTATTTTGTTAATACGAAGTTAATTACCAATATAGCAGCCATTGCTACAGTTTTATGTATTCTAAAAATAATAATGCCCCTAAATTATATTTAAAATCTCTAGTAAAATACAGTTTTTATGTTTACATTTTCAGATTGTGCTCTACTGATATTTCAAGAGATCACCAACTGAGAAAAACTAAAATTACATCTGAAATCTCAGGTAAAATATGTGAAGACATGTAATTATCTGGGAAAGGAAGGCCTTAAGTAACTTCCTCCAAAAATAACAAAGTAGAAGGGAGAGATGGGAAACATAAAAATCGTCTGCCTTTCTGCCAGACTTAGAAATGTAGATTTATGCCAGCTTTTTGGATGACTGGGGCTTTCTAAAGAAGAAGTGCTTTATTGAAAGAGATAGTCTTTCATATATTATAGATTCTAATACATAAAGAACCACATTCAACATGCCAAGACCAATGTGTCTACTAGGACATTATGGCCATTTTGCTATGCTTGTGATCATCTTTGCTAGCTATATGTATCATACAGTGCCACAAATAAAGTAGTTATTGATCCTTGCATATTATGCAACCTCACTTTACTATATAGGTACATTCCCTTATGTGTCACTAAAAACCATTAATCTGTACAAGGAATAAAAATATAATATACATACATGTTACAGCAAAAAGAAAGAAAGAAAGAGGATTTATGGAAGAGAAAAAATCACAGTAGTCCTATAAATGTAAAAATATGTCAATGCATCTAATAAAAATCAATATCAGTTTATGAATGTAAATTTGAAAAGCAGATAATGCTATCCAGGTAGAGAGACACACTATCTTTACAAGGAAAATAAAACCTAAAAGGAAAGTTAACAAGAAAGCACTGTATGTCAAGTTCAAATTAATATTAATATGATTATATGCGGGCAATTACACATAAAGAAAATGAAAGACCACTGTAGTTTAGCAATTAATACACAGCAGCTCAGATTCTCACTCGGGGAGGTAATTGACACTAATGGGAACATAATATCTGTTATTAAACAGCTCACTAATATTTTGCTTTCCTTCAAAAAATTACTGATCACTCAAAATAAAGGAACAAATTTTCAAAACAAAGCTCTAAAATATATAATTTAATCATAAACAGCAGAAAGAAATCTTGTTGTGCCCCAAATACTGTAAGTTGCAACCTTTTAATGACAACTTTTTTTTTGCTTTAGGGAAACACGCCTCTTGATTTGTCTATCATAATATAAACATAACTATAAGATACCTAGGTGTATTTCTTTAAAGGGCAAGTGTATTTGAAATGCTTCACAATATCTTACTACCCATCTATGATACTTGGATATCACAGCCAATGATGTGCAAGCTCGTAACAATTACTAGTTTGTTCCTACTGGCTTCAGCACTGTCTTTAAAACAAGACTAGTCCAGGACTAACCTGGTAGATAAAACTGTAGCTGCTGTAGCTCCTCAACAAAACAGTACTGTGAGGTAGGAATAATCAATTCTACCTCCCAGACCCAGGTACTATGCATTTTTAAAAATTGCATTTTTTACATTATAGTTATCCTTTAAACCATCTCATTAGAGGAAGATTAACCATAGATTTCCTTTCTGAAAGTAAAGTCAATAATGCACATTAAAAAAAATAAATACAATTTTCAAGGCAACAGTGAGTACCCTGGAACTTAAAAAGCCATGGCCCTGCAAAGAAAAAATGCAAAAACTTCAGATATAACTATAATGTCCATTATAGTTTTGTCTTCATAGGAACTTTGGGCCATATTTATAAATATGTGCCTTTATTTATTGATCATTGCCATAATGGTACATATATGACTGGGGCCGTAAATCTACAATATCGGTCATAAATCTACAGTTGTGGTCGTAAATATACGATTGTGATTGAAGATTTATGACCATAGGATTTAGTACACTGTAGGAATGGGGAAGAGGGAAGGGCATAGTTGGCAGCATAGTTCTGCAACGAAATGCGTAGCTAGTGGTCTCAGTTACCCTTATATATTGTTGGCTATTATATGCTATTCTATGAGTTACTTTTTGTTTTAGTTGATTTCTTTTTTGATTTTTGATTTCTCGGTCAAACTTTAATGCACTTACCCCTCCCTGTTTCTATGGTGTATTTGCCAGTGGACAATTGGAACCCCTGCCTCCAGCCTTCGGGCTATCCAAAAGTAACTAGCGTGTTTAAGGAGTCCAGGATCCAGAGCAGTACCAGTATCAGCAGCCTGGAGACAGGAAGTGAGAGCGGTAACATCATGAGCCAGTTGTTCACGAGCTATAGAGGTGAACTAGCGGGGAATAACAGAGGCCTGTGTCTAAAAGAGGTGTCCATGAGTCTCTGGTTATACTTACGGTTTGGTAGTGGAGAGGTGGATTCATCATCTGGCAGGTCTGACCTTCACATATATATGTTATATTTATATTCCGCTTTTGGTCTTTATATTGATTCACAGTATGGACATTTATCTAGAGATTATTATATTTCAATGGACATTACTGGATCAACATTTCTTTTGCCTTACAGCCCTTTTATAGTATATTTAAATGCGTTCTGTGTTTTATATATGTTTTTTGGATAATTTTATTTAAAAAAAAACTGTTCCTCAGATTTCTTAACAGACTTAAAATCTCATGATATGCAGAAGCTTAGAAAACCTTGGGGGGGAAGGTAAAGGAGCAAAATATGATGCAGAGTGGCACTCCAAGGTTAAAGGTATGTTTATTCCAAACCACACATCAACACAACGTTTCAAGGGTTCCTGATGAAGGGGGCTTGGACCCTCGAAATGTTGTGTTTGTTGATGTGTGGTTTGGAATAAACATACCTTTAACCCTGGAGTGCCACTCTGCATCATATTTTGCTCCTTTACCTTCCCCCCCAAGGTTTTCTAAGCTTCTGCATATCATGAGATTTTAAGTCTGTTAAGAAATCTGAGGAACAGTTTTTTTTTAAATAAAATTATCCATTATGGCATGGTTTGTTTTATTAAGTCCAAATAAAACTACTTAAATCTAGTTTACTCTAAAATAAAAATGAGCTTCTTTTGCCATAGAGTAGCATTACCCAAAAACCTCAGAAATCCTACTTTGCCACTATTGTTGACCAATTTTGAATACACCAATGCATTCCATAGTAATAACTATAAGAACTGTAGATATGTGAAGCAAAGGTGATGTGTTTGAGACATCAGGGTTTAAATGTATATTTTAATATCTCTTTTAATTGTTTGCCATATTTTGATGTAATAAAATCATCGCTCTAATCAACTGCATGCTCTGATCCACATGATAGACAATTACCTTAATTCATGGAGAACAGCAGCAACTGTGATCCAGGGGTAAGGTTGCTCTAACTGACTCATGATCATTTAGCATTACTTTTACCCATAGGTAAATGTACACAATGAAGGAGTTAAAGTTGCGCTATCCAATATGACATCATTTAGCATAACTTTAACCCAGGAAAACAGTGCTGTGGTTCTGGGTAAATGAGGGCCCTTTTGTTTTGGAGTACATAATATTACCATAGTAACCTATGACATTTATTGTATCATGTGTTAGAAATTGTGAAGTCAAAATCAGCCATCAAAATTACTGTAGCTGTAGCTAACATTTTATAAAACATGGTTTGGAACATTTTTATTGGCTTTTGAAAGCTTTGACAGTAGCTTTAAATAGAATGCACAAGAGAAAACATACCTTGCAGTTTTATTAAAAAATAAATAAATCTTGAACTTGTCTGCCAGCTTTTGAAATGTGGGATTTCAAATTTGACTAATTCTAAAACATGCGCTTCAAGTTCTAGTCAGATTGCATGCAAAAACATAACTTTGCAACTATTTCCTTTTAATTTGTTGTATTTATTAGTGCATGCAAAAACTAATTACATGCAATGTGCACACCTTGCCTTTTTTACTGTCCTGTGTTTACCTTACTCATTGTTTATGCTAATTGTTCAGTAAAAGACATTTATTTTTATGACATTAGCAACAAAATCCTCTTGCACTCTTTATACAGTTACAATCAAAATCTAATGGCACTTCTGGGATTAGCAATCAAGCATCAAAGATCAATTATGTTCAGTATATGGCCAATGACATTCCAGATGCTACAAACTACAAATCACAGTTTGTGAAATACTGCTGCATGACGCAAATTCCTGCAGTACAATCCTCACCGCTAGCCCAATGTTTTAATTAGCTCATCTTTCCTACCACTAATTCATTCAATCACAGCCTACCTCATGTACTTTATTAAATAGAAACCTGTCTTCGCTGTCCCCATTTCAGTTCATCATCAACATTTCATCCAGTTTAAATATTTAAAATAATGACCCTATTTTTTTTTGTCCCCAGATAATAAAATCCCAGTAGCCACTTTCAGCTTACATTTAATCCACCCCCTAACCCATTATTCTATCTCCAATTCATTTTCAAGTCTCCTCCCTTCAGGCTTTCTCCTACTGACAAAATCTAACCTACTTCCTATTTAAAGTCAATCCCAACCATCCATTCCCTCATTGCATTACAACTAAGTGCTGCTAAACCACAAGAGGATGCAATTAAAGGAAGAATTGTAGAAATGGTTAATACTGGGAAATGGGGAGGAGAGAAAAATAGTAAGTATGGGAAAAGGAACTAAAGATGAAAATGAACTAAAGGGAAAATATGTGAAATATAGATACATTTTAATAAACATAGCAATTGAGGTTGAATAAGATGACCAACCTTTTTAGACTCCTTTTTAACCATACCTAACAGTTGATCAAGAGGCAAACCCCCCCCCCCCAAAAAGCTAAAAGAAGGGGGGAGGAAATTCCTTCCTGACTCCAAATTCCGTCCGGCAATCGGAAATTGCCGGAAGGAATGTCCACAAGTCCTCTGATATGACCTATTAGTGAACAATACACCAGAGAGTTTATTGTATGCCCCATTAAAACATTTCTATAAAGTGATCATATCCCCATGCAAATGTCGATTCTCCAATGTAAACAGCCCTAACTTGTCTAACTTTTTTAATCAACCCCTCCATTCCCCTTATTAATTTAGTTGCCCTTCTCTGAACTTCTTTCATTTCCAAGACGTCCTTTTTGTATATGGGATTCCAAAACTGCACCACATATTCCAAATAAGGCCTTACCAGTGCTTTGTAAAGAGGGAGAATAATATTTTTCTCTCTTGAATCTATTGCTCTCTTTATAAAAGACAATATCTTGCTAACTCTAGCCGTGGCTGTCTGGCATTATTTGCTACAGCTAAGTCTGCTATCTACCGAAACCCCCAAATCTTTTTCCATTTGAGATTCACTTAACACAGAGTTATTTATGGTGTAGATGGCGCCAGGATTGTTGAACCCCAAATGCATCACCTTACATTTATCAACATTGAATCTCATCTGCCATTCTGCTGCCCATATTGATAATCTATCTAGGTCTGCTTGCAGCAGTTGGACATTATTTGAAGTTTCCAAAGCTCTGCATTGTTTAGTGTCATCAGCAAAGACAGCGACCTTGCTCTCATTGCCCCATTCTACGTCATTTATAAACAGATTACAAAGAAGTGGCCCCAGTACAAAACCCTGAGGTACAACAAGTAATTACTAAAAGAAAAAGCAGAAGATACAGAAAAAGAGAATTATATGGTAAAATCGCAGGTAATGACAAAAAGAGACCTTTAGGTGGTCTCTACGCATGTTCCTAGTTTCTTGGCAATCAGTGGTATTTGGCAGATGTTATGAATAATAGCATTGACTATGCATTTATAATACTCTTACTGTAAAAAAAACACAACAGAGATTTGTGTTTTATTTTATAAAAAGCTGTTTTGAGGAACTACAACAATTCTCTATTGGGGGGCTTTAGTTTTCTTTCTCTTTTTTTTCTCAAAATAAACATAATTCTAAAAATAATGTTCAAACAAACACAAGTAGTACAAGCCGACATTTTTCATTGCAAGATATAGATGTTTTCAATCATTTGTGACCAAATTCATTTTCAGGATATCAGGTTTTGGGATCTCCCTGCTGTGAAGAACAGTGTTAGTTATCTATGAGATTTGTTGATGAACCTAATGCCACTCCAGCTGTCAAGAGCACAGCTGTTGTGTTTCCTTTTGAGTGATCAGTGCTGCCAGCACCCTCCAGATACTCTGTTTTCTGATCAGGTCCGCTGGAGATTTGCAAAAGAACTTGGCTTTAAAAGGCAAATGCAAAAAAACCCAAAGATTTCACTATAAATTGCATTTTCACCGCTACCCTCTGTCATTTGATGAAATGGCTTGAATTTGTTCTAGTACAGTGGCTCAGAAGAAATCACAATGGAACAGTTTCTCCTGGTGACTTTTAATGTAGTGTGTAGAGTTTGCACTTTATTGGACAGGAGAAGTGGATGTCGTGCAGACTTTCCCTTGCATAATTTATTAGTAGAACAAAAAAAGGGCAGAATAAGCAGCTCAGAATCAAGCTTCATCACCTCTTAGAAATAAGCATGTTTATTGAAAGATGCAGAGGATGCAAAGTACTGACTTTCTATACACAGAGGCACAAATAGTTATTATAATGTTAATTAAAATGAAAACACATACATGACCTGAAATTCACAGCACAACAGTAGATGAAATTAGTTCTTTCAATCAAAAAAAAAGGAAGAGAAAATATTGTAGAAGCGTATGATAAATGTGCTGCAATAGGTGTGCGTACAGCAGAGTGAGCTCATATATGCTCTACATTAAATGAAACTGAAACAGTTATGGCAGATGCTGTCCAAACCCCACCACCACCACATGGGATGGGATTGAATTGGGGTTGAACTTAACATCAAGCAGTAATTTTAAAGTTATTGACACATATTGTAATTTCATTACAGATCTTTTGAGGTATAATATGTAAAGGTCTATTAACACCACACACACCCATCACCCCTCCATTTCGTACCCAGAGTGAGGACATAAAATGCATAGTAATAATGTGCTTAAAGTGGTGCTTATTGTTCCAATCCAGTTCAGACCCTCCCTTTGTTCAGTTGTGGCCTATGAGAAAACATGCTTCATGCAGAGCGCATTTTCCCATTGGCTAGTGCCAAACTGAGTAATGGATGGGGAAGCATCAATTGGAGGGGGTGGTTTCATTTCCTGTAAACTTCATTTGATGTTCTTGCACCACTTTTCAAAACTTAACTTGTTATATCTGTGCAGAATTCATATTTAAAGGCACAAATAAATTTGTAGGGATTTGTAGGGATAAAAAAAAAAAGAAATGCACTCTTTCTGTCATGGGATGTCAGAGGTATATAAGAAGGTTTTGTTTAAGATTTCAACTTGGTACAAAATGTGGGCCTGCTTTTAAGTGAACATCATACTGTATGTTTATTTGATGATATGTATTACTTCATAGGTGCAATTTTCATGTTAGAGATGCATGTTTAAAAAAAGAATATTCCAAATCATGTTAGAACTAGGGATGGCGGGTTCGCGGATCTGAACCCGGATCCGCCGGGGATTTATCCCGTTCGCGAACGGCGGATTTTTCCAGATTTTCCGCCTTCCGAACTTCCGATTCGCGGATTTTTCGTATTTTTGAAAATTTTCGAAATTACGAGTTTTCACGTAATTTCGAAAATTTCCGAAAATACGAGAAAAATCTGTAATTTCGAAAATTTTCGAAAATACAAGGATTTCTCTGATTTCCATAAATACGTATTTTCGAAAATTTTCGAAATTACGAGGATTGTTCGTATTTTCGAAAATACATATTTTGGAAAATACTAGTTTTCTCGTATTTTCGAAAATTTTCGAAAATATGCAAAAACCCGTGATTTCGAAAATTTTCGAAAATACGAAAAATCTCGTAATTTCGAGGGTATTTTTTCATTTTAATGGGTCTGCTTGCGGATTTCTGAATTTTCAAATTTTTTTGAAAATTCGCGGATCCTCGAGCAGACCGGATTTTGCGAAGTTCGGACATCTCTAGTTAGAACATAATACATGTGCATTGCAGCAAATAGATCCTGGGTGTTTCACTGTTGAAATTTGCTTGAAATTAGACTTTGAGTATTTTTTTATTCTTAAATCATAATTTCATCACATTAATAAGAAAATGGAGGTTTCCTTTTTACAAACTAGATGCCCATGTTAAGATCTAAACATCTAGAGCAACGTAACTATTACTACTAGAGACAAGGACAAATTATACATTGAATGCTCCTATTGCTGCCCTCGGGATATAAAACATACCAGATGTTCAGTATGACAGAAATACCTCAAAACAATATTAGTAGTGAAATCTCCTTATTATTTAGAAATAGCTTTTCATTTTTCTGCTCTGCTTTCCTAAAATAACAGTCACCTACAACATATAGTGAAAAAAATGAATCCTAGTTTGATTTGAAGGACATGTGTTGAAATTTTATAATATGTTACACTAATGAAAAAAGCACTATAAAAACAGCACCATAATATATTGTTATCACAGAAATGACTGACATGCACACACTTACAGCAGTCTGTTTAGGTATGCTTGCAAAATGTTCTAATTCACCCAAATCATGGTATATATGTTGTATTCAGTTAGATCAACTGGACTTAAAGTTTAGTTCTTGAAGTTGTTTTGCTAGTCATCCAACTGGCTCTCAATTCAGAATGACTTGTACAAAAATATGCTGTACCCTGGAAAGTCCCAATTGGCATATGACAGTCAGGTGTTAGGGATCTTCTGGATGCATTGAGTTTAAGAGGTGTTATTGAAACTACCCAGGGTAAGGTGTCAAAACAGCATTGTACATGGCAAATTAACATGACTGGTTCAAGAGAGGTGTCAAAGAGGCCATTTATGTGAAAATAAAGAAACCAAGCCTGAATAGAAGTGGGGGAATTTGACACAGTCGTCAGAGCTTTAAAAGATAGTAAATACAAAACAAGAAAGGAATTAACTAATGTTAATCAATAAGGAAAGCTAAACTGACATTTACTATGACAAAACTATAACTGAACCCCATACTGGCCCCACTCTGTAGTGTAATAAAATCCTTACCTTACATCCCAGCTCCAAATTTTTCTCCTGTAATGCCCCCCCAAAGTGCCAAAAACTGACCACCAGGAGCCTAGCAGAGTCCATTAGGACTCCTGTCTCCCCTCCGGAAGAAGTTTGGCATGCGCACTGCAGCCTCCCCCTCCCTCTCCCTCCTGTTTTGCTCTCCCTCCCCCTAGCATAAAGAACTTTTGCCACATTGTAGGGTTCCTTTCCCCAGCCCCAACTGCTATAAAAGATTTTTCAGAAAGTCCCCCAAACTTTACTTACCTTACCTCTCTCCCCCGGCGTTCTGTGCAGCTGGCAGCCGTGTCCGTGATTGGCTGCCTCTCAGCCAAGTAGAGGGCTGGGCAGTATGGCGGAGGAAAGAAGGAGGGTAAGTAGAGTTTGGGAGACTTTCTGAAAAATCTTTTATAGCGGTTGGGGCTGGGGGAAGGAACCCTACTATGTGGCAAAAGTTCTGTACCACTAAAGATAATTAGTGTTACTTACCGACTTATCTCAAATAAAGTTTTCTTCTTTTTTTTAAAAAAAATCTGCTTTATAATTATGCCTCATCACCCGGCCTTCGTTCTTTATATAAGTTTCACGTGAGGTCAAGATTTCATACATAAATAGCCAAAATAATGGAACAGATTGCACTGAATCACTGGAAGCAACACAGAATAAAGAGTAGGCCCCTAAATCTCATTAAAAGATTTTTCATATCTTAAGATATAAATATAAAAAGAAAATAAATGGCACAAGCTACTTAATGTGTAGGGAGATATCACATTACTGTTCTGTGTTCTAAGTTTTTGTTGGTGTATGAGTAATTGGTGAACTTGAAAAGTTCCATTCTCAGTCATTATCACTTGCGTGTGTGGCGTATAGATTCTATGCTAGTGACAGAGTAAAATGTTGAGATGACAAATGAATTTCATCTGCTAACGCATTTCAAAAATAAAACAGTTTCTCATTACTGACAGTTGTTCATATAGTTTCCAATATATTTTGTAATATTCTGCATAACCACTGAATGAAATATTTATGGACATACAAATGTAATTGCCATTTTGCCAGAGGCTTTATAGAGAAAATGTTTCAATGTAATATAAATTTGAAAAACTATTAAACATTAAATGAGGTTAAATATATGCTAAACTTTGCAGCAATTTGGGAAATGAGGCAGTTTTTCCTTTTCGAACTTCGATAATCTCGCAGATGATCTATCTTTGTGTTAAGATATGAAATTCTTTGCATAATGAGAAATACCACTTTATGTCAATAAAACAGAAGATTGATTATAACAGTGAAAGTATACTTATACATTTATTATAGCCGTTTATTGGCTACATCTTTTAACATGATTGGTTTTGTTATGTTTCAGTATGTATGTATGAAAAAATCTTAATTAGGGCAACTTAGATGTCACTATGCTTTACAAACTTCTAATGTGCATGGTAAGAAGCAGGAGGATCACTTTAAATAAATTCATAACAGAACATTGACTTATACCTGTATTACCACTGGTCCATGTACAGCTTGTTCAGATAATGAACAAATAAACTTACAGCATCTGAACTGGTGGGAACGATATCCAACAAATCAGGCCGGCGCTCCTATGAACCTCCGTCAAACACACCGTCTCCCTCCCGGCTGAAATATATACGTGCAAAGTGGGACCCAAAGATATAATAACATCCAAAGGGGTAATAAGGAGGCAGGCAGCCGGTCTTCAGTAAAACTCTTCAACAGTTTATTTCGGAATCTTTAAAACCATAAAGCCATCACTATACAAAGTTGCAAACACAAAGTTGCCAACACATGTGGACACTCATTCAGATAATGATAATGCCAAAAATAAATTTGTTTTACCTTTGAACCCAAACACAAGGTGAGTATCTTTCTCATCTCATTCCTAACATGTCAAGGTATGGTGCACTTATATCAATTTATCTGTAATTTATATATATGATCTTAACCCATGTATGAAATTGTATTTAATTTTTATTTATCTGTATAATTGCTTGCATATCCCCTTGTTTGCATACTCTGTATTTTGTAATGTACCCAAGTGGCTCTTTATAAATAAAATTATACATACATTGGCACAAACACAATGCTTTAGCATTTAGTTGGATACATTAAAAATATAAATTGGATCTAAATTGGATATAAATATAAATTCTGTTTCAGCCAGAAGAATTTGAAACTTTATAAATATAAGAGATTTTTTTCAATGGAGCTTGGCTAACTCAGTCAAAAGAAATTCTATCCCATAGCTTTATAAATAGAACCTGTGGTATCGGTAAATGAACAGTAAAAAAAAAAAAACAAGAAAAAACGTAAGTCATTACTGTGTAGCTGGCGGGTTTTAATCCATGAGATATGAAACAATCAAAAACTTTCATTCTGAAGACATCCTTATAAAAAAAGGAATAACATAGCAATAAATTTGATCCTCTGGGTACCATAGCCCTATGTTGTCACGGATAACAATTTAGTTTTTTCTACTTTGAGAAATACCTATTAACATGAATCTATATTAAACAATGCCTTTTGACAGTACTTCAGATATTATTTCCAAAAATGGAGTTTTTCAAATTAAATTTAGTTTTAGTCCGGAGTAGCTCTAAAACTTTAATAATAATAGCTATATAACTTTTTCATATCTGCATAAATTAAAAATTTTGAATGAAAATGAAACCCTAGTATTGCTTATAGTTGCGTAACATTTCTTTAAAGCTAAGTAAATCAGAATAGAATAGATTATTTCATACAGGGGGACTAATTTATTTGCAGATTTGATTTGTGTTTATTCCTACGCTTGGAGCTTTTATGCTGATTGCCTTAACAAGAACATGTTATCTATGATTTCAAAGAACACATTTTTAAGAAGTTGAGTGCTCTTGCTGTAAAATATTGATGACTTTCTAAATGAATACTGGTTTATGATAACATCCCTTTTTGGTGGTAAATTCATTCATAATATTTATAGAAAAAGTGAATATGGCTTTGCATAAAATAGCTTCTTTTTGCATTCCTATTCATAGTTAATATGTTAAACTACTGTATGTTAAATTGAAGAAGATACCTTATTTCAGGCCAGTTGAGTTCTAATGAGTTTTTCTGGCTCTGCACACCTGATCTGATTTTGCACAATCCAGACTAAATCGCAATAATAACAATAGTGTTTTTTTTGTGTTTATTCATTTTTGGCCTTTCATTTTAAAGGGAATTTCCTTATAGATTTTCTATCTCTTTAAGATTATTCTTATTATTCCTTTTTACACTCTGATTAGCACAGGTGGTTCATTCCTAGATAATGTTACAGAGAGAATTCAATGCGCATACCAACCCACCAACATTTACTATGCAGTGGATTGGTACTGTATACTTGAAAGCAAATGCTATGATGAAATGTCTTTGAGATTTTCATGTACATTAACGCTAAAAGGCTTTTTAAATGGAATGAAATGCACATTTTTAAAATTCTGTCCCTTTTTCTTTAGCTTCTAACATACATCGTGGAACTGATTTATATTCTTTATAGCTGACCTCTGCCTCTTGGCATATTCACCTAAGACCTTTTGCCAACAATAAAATTTCAACCAAAGGCAATTTGCTCTCCATTTCATTACTTATGGTTTTTGTCTGTCTGCTCTAAGCTTACGAATGTTGACACAGAAAAATATGACCTAACTATTCTCTTAAATAGTGTCAAATAGGTTAATGTTTTTTTCCACAATGTTGTTTGAAACTGACTCTTCTTCAAATTAAAGGAATAAAAAGCAAAATATTGGACAGGGAATAATAGCTTGGTTCTGACTAATTAGTCAATAATCAGATACACAAATTAAAAAGTCTGCAATGGTATTTGAAAAGGACACAAGAAGAAAAATGTATTAGGCGGTTTCTATAAAACTCCATCACCATGTCAGTACAAATCAATAACCAGCTGTCAGGGATTTCTGACTGGAAGGTGCCTTGCCAGTTAAAAGTTTAAAGGGATTAGGCAGACTTTCTCCTTTTCCCTGACAAAGTATACACTGCATTATAATTGTATGTGAAAAAAATGAAACATAACAGTATCTTCTTAACATGAAGTATACGCCAGGTAAATCCTGGTTTCATTTTTTTAAATGCCATTATATTGATAAAATAATTTTTTTTACTGTGGATCTTACAAATTGGCATTTTTTTTGCATTTATAAATAAGCTAAACAAAAGTGGAAACATTTTTTGTCTTTCTTTTAGGAATTTCTGTCTTTCAATTTACACCTTACCATTCTTGCATTGCTCTTCTCACTAAAACTACACTTTTAGAATTACAGGTGCATCTTTGCAACTTTTTGCCAAATAACATATGCAATCATAGATATATACTGTATATATGACCAGATACAGCTTTATTGCATACGTGCCTTTTGCAGTGATCAGAGGGTAATTACAGGCTGGTTTTCTTATGCAAATAAATCTTATAACATCTGGATATTTTTTTAGGTGTCTATGGTAGCTTTTCTGATCTGATGCAACTAAACAGCACTTGTTGCAGATTTATCATATATGCATTGTATATCATGGTATATAATAATATAACATACCAAAGCTAATTTACCCAGAGATTCTGGGCAGAAAACCCATGATAACATATTTAATATAGGTTAGTGGTGGCATCAGTTTCTGGTACCAAACCCCTTATTAATAATACATTTGAAAAGATTTCTTGTAAAAATCTAATGTTAAACTTTCGCAAATAAGTGCTGAATTTTGTATATTTAAATTATTTAATTGCTAACAAATATTAAAAAAACACACATTATTAAACCTATGTGTACATATTTCCTAAAAAATGTTAGAAACACATTGAACTGTCATAAAACATGCTAAGATGTGAACGAAAACCAATTTACGAGAAAGTGCTGAATTTAGCAATATCGTCTCTTGGTAAATTAGGCCAACTCTATTCTTAAAAGTAGTTTAAAAGTCAGAAGCGGTAGAGATTATGCAAGCAATTTTGTAAATTTAAAGTGTTTAACACAGATTAAAAACCAAATTATTAAAAGCTACATGGATGTGTTTTCTAAAAAATATTAGAGAAACATGAACTGTCAATAAAACATGCTAAAGATGTAAAAATGTATATAATGTATTTACCTGTTATTTTTTTTTAAATATTCCTTGTGACTCTTTGTGAGAGCTGACACATCATCATATTTTTGATACACAATGTAAAAGGGAACACCTTGGGGTTACAAAACTGTTATGACATCACCTTTTGTTGGAGGCAGGATAGATTGGACATATGTAAAAGCAGAATGAAACGTCTTTCTTGTTCTGAACTCATGTGTTAAAAGAAAGGTTATCTATTGTACCTTAAACCATATTTCATATTGGACTGTTACACATCATACTGGGCCAATTTCATTTGTTCATTTTGTTTTCTTGATGTCATTTTATTTCAATTCCATTATGCTTTACTGAGTTTTAGTGAAGAATGGCCAAAGCGAAAATGTTATTTCTTTTGTCCACATTTATGAATGACTATTTAATAGACTGGGTTTTTTTTTTAACTTAATAAATAGGTCAAATAACCTTATCCTGCATTTACTCTACAAATTTTACTCTATGAGTGATTTGCGTCTCTTTAACTAGATATATCACAGAACAGGTCACCTTGTTTAATAAAATTGTACATTTAAGACAATATTGGGGAGATTCAATACAAAAGGTGCATGCTACTTACCTTTGAGTATTCCAGCGACACAATACCAGACGTAAATGAGATAGTAAAGGTAAGAAGCTCTGTTTGCATTTAAGTCCCCATACAAAGCCCCATTTGCTCAAAGAGGTAGCGCTAAACTTAAAGGAGAAAGATACCCAAAAAATTAAAGTTTGATTTAGAAAGTACTTGCCTCAACAACCTTCTCAGCATGGAAGATTCCACTCAGGGGCTGTCCTTTTCCTCTATGAGCTCATTTTAGGTTCTCTTTGTTCCCAAAGCTGAAGCTGACATTTCTCTTGCCTGCCAGTACTTCATTACATTTTTTGCACCTATGTGATTTCCACTTCCACCTCTTAACCCCTATGATGTAGGAATATTTGAAATCATCAATATTTAATGTGGTGCAGAGAGATGTAGTGTTGTGTATATTTGTCTGGGGTGCCCGGATCTGAAATAATCTATGTCTCACCTACGGCTTCCACTCCACTGAATATGATGCATAAACTATATATTGCAGGTGAACCATACAAAGACACAGGTCTATAGCTGTGAATATTGCAGGTTTATTGCAAAACATGCGTGCTACTTGTTCCGGACCCACTCAAGCACTTGAGGAAGGACGAGTAGGTCCGAAACATATAGCGCATATGTTTTACAATAAAACTGCACTATTCACCGTTAACAGACCTGTGTCTTTGCATGTTTCACCTGCAATATATTGTTTAAAGGAGAAACTAAACTTAAAATTTTTAAAACCTAATGTGAAAATTTTTCTCCCCAGAACACCTATACATTGTAAGATTCTTCTCTAGTAAGTTGCATTTAGTATATGTGAGAAATAGATTCTGTAACTAAGAAGGCTTCCATGTTGTTGCCAGTACAACCCACAGCCCATGATGTCATCAAAGAGCCACACCCCCTGACTCCAGTATTCACTGTTTCTATGCACAGAGTGTTTTCTATACACTAATATGGAAGTACCTGAAAAGACTTTGCAGATACTCTGCTTGTTTAGTAGTGGCGTGCTTGGTAAGGCACCAGGTTTAAAACTACACAATTCAGGAGTTCGATACCCCAGACTTTTCTTTTTTTTTTTGTTTCTATTATGTCCCAAGCAAAAGATGAAGCTCCTAAATGTACCTAGATGTTCAGCTTACTTAGTGGTGGCTCACCTTGTAAGATGTCAGTTATACAAACACACAGTTCAGAAGGTGGCAAGTTCTCCAGAATTTCATTTATTTCTGTTTCCATTATGTTCATAGTAAAAGATTCTACATGTACCAGGGTTCTATCAATTATCTCTGTTAGCCTAGCGGTAAGAGCTCTTCTTTTAGCAAGACAGAGTAAATGTACAAGTTGCAGATTCTATTCCCCAGACTTACATTTATTTTTTTTTAATTTTTGCTGAAATGTTAATATTTGGCTTCTTACATCCATGCTATCTATGAAATACACTGCAAAGATTACTTTTCTTTTTGTATGAAAAGTAAAGGATTATATCATTGATAGGACAGG
Source organism: Hymenochirus boettgeri (assembly GCA_019447015.1). Taxonomy (NCBI): domain Eukaryota; kingdom Metazoa; phylum Chordata; class Amphibia; order Anura; family Pipidae; genus Hymenochirus; species Hymenochirus boettgeri. The sequence continues at coordinate 42,553 of JAACNH010001462.1, read as the reverse complement.
AGCATTGAATGTGTTTGAAAACAAAAAACTGAAATCTCTGTTCTGTGTCAGGGAGAGGGAGGATCTCTGTGCTGTAATGTGATTGGCTGTCAGCTTCTAGGAAGCAAGGCTGCAACTTCCTTATTTTGATCTGTTGAGCACTACAGAGCATGTGCCTGTACGCAGACACTTAGCTGCGGTTTACCCAGGTAGAGGTGAGACACATTTTGTTGTATGTTTGTGAATGTGCTCTGTCTATCGGGACAATGTTGTCTGGAGACTTTAGTTCTCCTTTAGGTATAGTTGGGCCATATTTAAAAACCTGCGGCATCACAAGTTTCCGTTACTGTAAACTACTGCAATGGTATTGTGGTCTTAGATTTACATTCGTTATCATAGTTTTACGGTATCAGATTTATGATTGCCATAACAATCGCTAATGTTGGGGGGTAAGGAGAATTTTATTTTGTTTTTTTCTGCTGTATGTATAAAAACAACATACTGTAGTACAGAGTTAAGCTAAGTAATGCATTACACAGATAAATGCATTGCACTGAGATGTGCTAAGATCATGGTCATTATATTATCCTCCACCTGCAGCACGGCACCATGTTCCATAAGTGTACATGTTAAAGGGGAATGTTGGAGGGTTTGCAGTACTTGCAGCTCTGCACCATGTTGTTTCTATAAGTGTATAAATTAATGGGAATTATTGTATATAATGTATTAGTGACATCTATCCATAAGCGCTTCACACTGCAAAACCAGAGACCTTCACTACACTGATGATGGCTCAATAAAGCCGAAACCGGTCTGTAGTTGGCGTTCTGATTTTGCATTTAGATTGTTGAATGCTGTAAAAGTCTTTTTAAAGACTTATATATATTATGTTCTATAAAATAGATGCAGCAGTAGGGGAAGTTATGCATAAACAAAAACACACTCTTCCAACTAGGGTTCCCACCTTTGCCTTCAAGACCCGAACACATATAAAATCTACACAACAAAAGGCTGTTAGTATTTTCTTTAGAAGCATGATTCAGGCTGCATTGATTTCAGTGTAGCCATAAAGTTTGTATTAAATACAATGGAACTTAGCAATGCAGCATGTGGATTTAATATGTGCTTGGATCTTAAAGGCAAAGGTGGTCTTTACCTTTACACTACTTCCAACAATTCTTCCAGGTTCCAAAATTCCTTGTACAGTAGTTCAGTACAATTCTACTAGGGTTGCCACCTTTCCCTTTAAGACTCAAACTCTTAGGGCTAGGTCCTAGTAGCGCACTTTGAATCACAATTTGCCATCTAATTGCGCTAGTGGGAGTGCAGGCATGTAATAGTCTATGGGACCAGATCCAGTAGATGTGCTGTGCTTCTGTGCTCTATTAGCATTCATGCGATCACCATTTTTGGTCTATATCGCATGCGCTCCACTAGGGTCCAATTTTGGATGTGCAATGCCCATGCATGGAAGTGCGCACGATCGTGCATTATTGCGAATGTGCATTTTCCCTAGCGCTCAAGGGGGGCTGCAGCCTCATGAAATTGACCTGGAAAACTAACAGGGAGTTGTAATAAAAGTTCTTATCGTTTAAAATGGTACTACTTTTGCCCCAACCAATCAGATCTTATTTAACATTTGAAAGCTAACATCTGATTGGTTGGGGCAAAATTATCACCATTTTAAATGATAAAAACTTTTATTGAATAACCCTGTAAGTTTAATTTCGTTAAATACATGCTGTATGGCTACACTGAAATCAATGCAGCTTGTAATACACTTCCTAATGTACATTGCAACAATACACTCACTAATCACACTAAAATAAATGGTAGAGTGCAGAAATAAACACATAAAAAGACACAGGTGCTGATTTACCCAGACTCACTGGGCAAATATACCGGTTAGCGTGACTTTAACTCCATATCAGCGCATCAGACGCTTGCGATTCAATATCGCGTTTGCACTAGTTTTAGCCCAGGATTTTAACGCCAGCAAATAGCTGTTAAAATCCCTTACCGAGACAAATATAAAGGGTTAACACCTTCCACCACTCTGTTTGAGCAGGAAAAGATTCCACTGATCAACTGTGGATTACAAGGCAAATGCCTTAAATATTTATCTAAATAAACTGAAGAATCTGTTTCAAGAGTTTGAAGTATGTATTTTAAAGAAGAATTGTTTTCTATGATAATGTAAAATATACCAAATAGAATAGGCTCTGATGCTTAATAATATCCACATACTTTTCATCACTGGATGTACCTACTTGAAATATAACATTATGCAAAATTATTCTAAATCTTTAGTGTTCTGCATGCAAATATTATCTCAAGTCTTGATTGGCAATGTAACCTCATCAAAAGGAAAATAAATGCTTAATTTGCAATTGTTCTAAGACTCTGGATGGGTTATATTTTTCAGGAAAAAGAAAAAAATATGCTAAACGACAATATGTCAGCAGCACATTTTTAGTTCATGCTAAATTCGAACACAACAAAATCAGCCCTTTTTTTATTTAGTAGAGACATGTTTGAAGAACAAATGTTATAATGATAATATTTTTGATAGCATCATATCGTTCAATTGGCCCTTTAAAGGTTACATTTAAAGGAGAACTACTGATTTACAGCTTTGAATCATAATAACTTAAACCCCTCACACCCTCTTCCCAGTAGAACAGATACATTCAGAGTGCCTCATTTAGTACGAGAGTAAATATATTTCTATTTATCTGAGCTTATGGAAGATGGATGAGGGGGTTGTTTAACTGTCCAATGAGCATCCTATACAACTGTTGAATGAGTGAGTTGGGAAAGCATAGTATTCCTTGGGTGGAAAAAATGCAGTTTTGGTATAGCCCTCCCCCATTGTTATAAATGTAAGAAATCAATACAATATATAGTGCTAGTCATTAACATAATCATGTGAATATATTAATGCAATATTGCAGGCAGGAAGCAAAGCATTTGGTAAAGGAGAAAAACACAATTAGGATTTAGTTCAGCTCATTCCGTAGACTTATATAATTGAAATAGCCACTTGAGAAATTTCAACTTTTCATGAATCAAGAGCTAGTTGTCCATAGTATTCTGAAAAAACCTTTAACTTATTCTCTAATCTGAATTATTCTACCTCCATTGTATATACTTTTTTAAGAAATCCACTTTGACGTGAATGTCATTTTTACTTTTTTTTTACTCATTCATTTTTCTGGGCACAGTTTAATATTTGGTGTTTGATAGGATGCATTCCTGCTGGCAAATTTCCAGGTAACTACTCCATAAATCATATTTTGGTATGTAGGTCATTTTACAGTGAGAATAATGGGTTTTAAAGGAAGACTAAAATCCAAACTCTGTTCCACCAGGGATCAGGATGATTAATAACATATGCTTTCAGGAATGATTTAAGAATGAGGAACAAATATGAAAAATGCATTTATTTCAACAGATAAACGTCAGCAGAAAAGGCCATTATGAATTTAACCATTCATATAGCTTGATATTTGTCTGGAAAGAATGAACGAATGAAAACCATATGCATTAAAACATGGGCCTTTTTTTCAAGTTTATTGCCTACAGATGTGATATCTGGTTCCTATGAAATAGTTTTACATTTCTCCTTTAGCAAGATTGTCAGTCAGAGCAAACAATGAGGACTCCATCTGGTGGGGAAAGCTATGTATAACAGCAGCATGAATCTGGTTTATTGTTTATTGTTCTGATCACATAAGCTTTTGGTCGTAGCTACCTTTTTGCTGCAGGCAGGGTGCCTTTTTATAAGTCAGCATTTATCATCATAATTTCTGTATGTAATACTAAAATAGAAAACTTGAAATGAAGTTTTCATTATGTCTATAATACATGCATAATGCTTAGGGATATTTCAAATGTCGCAGACCCAACCTGTGGAATTCAGAGCCCCAGCCACTCCCCCAAATAAGTTTACAGGTGTATTCAGAGCCACAGCCACAACCGTAAATGGGTTAGCACCTTGCTTGTGGCGGCAACAGGATTATCTAAAAAAAGAGAATTGTGCAGCCGCTGTAAGTTATTTACCTTCGGCTGTGCGGCTCTTTGGACTTAAGTAATTAACTCCAGCTGGGTTAAATTCACCATGAGCCACACAGTGAATCTCCCGGAATATGTATATTCCCAAAAAAAAACACACATTAAAATTCTATTAGTTAAACATTAATATAATGACTGCTCCTCCTGACAATCTTGTATAGCAGTAAGATTGGCACCTTGAAGTGGTCAGCAGTCCGCAACTATAATTCCATAGTACTTTACATTTATACCACAGAAACCTCTGATAATGATCATGTAAGTAATTAGAGTCAAAAATACTCTAGGATAAAGCCATTAAAATCTTTTAGTCATGCCTTTACCCTACCCCCCCACACTTTTTGACATGTCAGGGGGTGCAAAGTACTGTAACTTATTGTAAAGTTACACTTTTTGTTTTCTTTGGTGGAACACAACTGTGCTACTGGTAGAGAGGATGAAAAGGAATGAGGAAGTCAGTCAGTTGTTGCTGTTTTAAAAATCATATAAATGAAACTTCTTATATTATAATCTCTAAATAGTGCAATCGATGAAAATAGCTCTTAGAGCAGTGGCAGAGATCAGTAAGAGCAGCAGAGTTGCAGTAAACAGCAGCTAGCTTTCCTCCTGTCTCCCATTGGGACCTGACACAAGCAGTTGCTTGATTCCAGTGTGAAGCAAATAAATATAAATAGGCATTTCAGGCCCACATATATCCGAGGACTGAATCTGCTGATGTTACAATCTTGCTTTTCCCAAAGGATTTCACAGAATCATCCTGTCTCCTCTCTGTGTTAGTAACTTTGCTTTATGTAAGTGCTATTAAGTCTAATTCTCCCTTTAAATTACAGTAGATATGTATACATAAGGAAATGTATCCTTAATGTGTTTAATTTCAAGGTACAAAAATAGATTGTCGGCTAATTTTATACGAAGTCATAAAAAAGTCCATGGAATGCTTCCAATTTGTAAGATATGTGATATATATAATCTGAAAATGATTACCATCTTCTTAATTGGGTTAATATGTTTCATTTGAGCCACTATTGCTAGCAAACCACCTTTTGCATTATAGTCTACAATGCATGTCCTAATAGATCATTTTTTTCAATAACAAATTTATGGGAATCCTTATTTCAATAAAATTGCTGCTGATATCAGGTGTATTTTATAAGTCAGTCAAGAAGTTTTGCTCAACATTACATCATACAGATGTACAGACAGGGGTGTTCCTAGAGTTTTTGACACCTGAAACAACTTTTAAATGACGCCTATTGGCAGATGGGGGGGTGACACTTGAAGCGAGCATGGCTTCATCATATAACATAGGCGTAGCTTGTGGAGGTCTGACACTGACTGGAGGGCTGACTTAACATTGACTGGAGGGCTGACTTAACACTGACTGGAGGGCTGACTTAACACTGGTGGACTGGTGCTGAAATGCGGCATTGCATGCGGCATTTTAAACTGAAGCCTTTTAAGTGTTCCGCAGGAGAGCGCCCTGAGCAAAGGTTTCAGTTTGCATCATGGTAGGGGCACCCCTGTTGTCAGACATGATCTTGGGCTCATTTGAAAGGTAATTAAGGGCAATATCAAACAGAGAAAACTTATAATGCAACCACGGTTCCCCTCTAGTTTGGGATTTTCCATGCTGATATCTCTCCTACAGCTTTAAGCATCTGTTATTTGACTGTCCCTTAATGCAACTGTCACTAGAATTATCTGCTGTTTGTCTGTCTTCTACTGTTTAGCTCAGTCTAAACAGTAGAAGACAAGCTTTTGGAGAAAATCCATTCAATATGTATCTAAATTACAGTAGATTGCCTGCTTCTATACTAATATTACTTAAATTAATTAGTAAAAGTAATTTTTTTTATAGATAAAAAATACTACCATTAAAAAAAAAAAAATTGATTTACCCAATGTTTTGTTCTACTTAAAAGGTTGGATGGCTTAACACCATTAGTAGCCTAGCTGAACCATTTCTAATGGTGCACCAAGTTCGGAAAGTGTCGCTCAGATGCTCATAATGAATACAGAAGAGAAACCAACTGGTGCTAGTTTAGAATCTTGTGAGAGATAAACTCCAATAAAATAGGGAGAAGATAGAGCTTTGCTGGTGCTTTTAAACTCCCATATAAACAAAACACCCATATGCATTATGTTTCGAACAGCTGCTGAGAGCATGAATCTATCATGGCAGCAGGCCAATAATCCACAAAACAGCACTAGCTAATTTGCATTTTAGTGCAATTAGACCTAGCATAATCACTCTGCTTCTAGCTAGCAACACAATGAAATTTGTTGTTGAAGATTATGACATCATCTTAAACACCACAATACAAGCAGTAAACTAACATAAGGGCAAGAGGTTTTTTTCTTCAATAGCACCATATATTTTACATCAGGATATAAAATGAAGTCAGCTAAATGTTTATTATAGGTTATGATAACAAAGTATGTGTGCATGACATTAAAGTGGTTTATTCTGTATTAACTTTTCCTAGGTAGACATCAAGTAAACAGGGAAGCAAGTAAACAGATGTGTTTGGCCTAATATTAAATGTGCATTACATTTTTAGTCAATGGAATACAGCACCACAAATGATGGGGTGCATGTTGAAAACAAACAGAAGTAGAAAACAAACAGGTAAGTGTTTTTTGATAATAGAAAATTTTGCAGGATTTGTGTAAGATGTTTCCACCTTTCAGAACGATTTACATAAACTCAGGGGGAAAGGGATGCAAAATGTAAAATGTGATTTCATGTTGAGAAACGCAAAAGCTATGCATTTGTGCAAAAAGAACATAAAAGTCTAGTTATATCCTAAACTGAATGGTATACTCAATTGAAAAGGACTTGGGAGTTATTTTGGAAAATAGACTTTGTAACACCAAACAGTGTAAGGTGGTGTCTGACAATGTATATAAAATTCTTTCCTGTAGTTCAAGGCGCATAGTGTTAAAGGAGGAAAGCACCATTCCACCACATTATAGATCCCTTGTAAAGCCTCACCGTAGGAGGAAATTACATTTAATTAGGGCTCTTTTTCACACAGGATGAACAAAAGGCAAGAGGCCAACTATATAGATTTGTGGAAAAGAAGATTCAGCTTAAGCAACAAAAATGGTTCTTCTTTTTGGGGGCAACTTGTGAAGCACTTTACTTGATCATGTTATGATGGCAGAATGGCTGAACACCTTTAAAAGGTTCTTGGAGAGAATATCCAGTGTTACAGTTACTTAAGTAGATCAAAATAACAAAAAGTGAACCAAGTCATTTTACATACTTGTTTATACCTCAATATTACCTTTTTGTTGCTAAGAATCAACAAGTAAACTATTTATGGTTTAGCACTCAAAATGCCTATACCTGTAAGTAAAAATTTGTTCAAACCAGAATTCTGGATTACCTTAATCACAGACCAAGTTGATGGCACTAAGATTCAAGTTCAGAAATATAATTTTTCACATGTGATGAATACATATTATCCTGTAGTGTTGTAGTAATAGTCAAGCCTTGTATAGCCAAATCTTAACACACATAGAGATATTAATACATAGATCTTAATACATAGATCTTAATACACCTATATCTTAATACACATAGAGATGCTCTACTGTTTAAAGTGGTCATAAAAATGTTATGCTCAGTGATATAAAATGTATATTACTGAGTTTCAGTTTCAAGTAATTGTACATTTCTCAACATGGAGATACCTGGTTGATCAAGACATGGCACCCTGCCAATGAGCCCATAAAAAACTTGAGCACTTTATAACTGTACCCCCCTATTTTTATTATTTCCTCATAACTGTAGTCAAAAATGTTAAACAAGTAGACTAATGTTGAGAAGAGAAAATGAAGGATAGGCAAATAAAATAGTAACCATGTTGTAAAATACATGTCAAATTACTTAAAAACATCTCTTAGTAGGAATAATGAACTGTTTGGCACTAAATGATAAATTAGCGAAGTTTTGTTATTTTTTTTAACCATCAATAAAAGAGACAGTGGGATAACTGAAACTGAGAAAAAAACTATAATACACAAGTTTAATGAGCAGAAAGGGGAAGATACTGTGGTATAGAAATTATGTATACATACATACATACTCATTGTAGCTATCAATTTTAGTATTATTAATGCTGCACAGACTCCTGAAATTGACAGTACAATGATTCCCACTGAGTTAATGGACCAATAGGAAACTGCTCCAGATGCAATTGTGTAATCATCTGGCTGTTACAATTCCTCCCTTTTGAAGCATTGTTGATGGTACTCTATAACAGGAATGGAAGCTGACTAGGATGAATATAGTCATTTGGAGTGATTTTGTCATTTTCCTTTGCTGGCTCTACAGAGAGGTCTAGATAAATCTGTTGCTATTACATTTTAAGGCTGAAAAAAGCTTAAAATTGTAATTCTTTTTATGACTGGCATATTAGAATGTCAGACTGCTTTTTTACAGAATGTTTTTCTAATCAAGAGGAACAATATTAAAGGGTATGTCCACCCTAAAAATGATTTTTTAATATAAGATTCCCCCTGTCCCCCCAGCCCCAACCGCTATATTTATATTTTTAGAAAGTGCCTCAAACTCTACTTACCTCCCCTCTTTCCTCCGCCGCGCTGCCGGCCCTCTGCTTGCCAGAAAATGCAAGCAGAGGGGCGGGACCGGCAATCGCGTCTGTGATTGGCTGTGCGGCAGCCAATCGCGGACGTGGCTGCCGGGAGTGCATTTCGGCGGGGGAAAGAGGGAAGGTAAGTAAAGTTTCGGGAGCTTTCTAACAATATAAATATAGCGGTTGGGGTTTGACACTAGGGGGAGGGAATCCTGAGAGGGAGGGAGAGGGAGGGAGAGGGAGAGGGAGAGAGAGGGAGGGGGAGAAGGGCTGCAGTACGCATGACAAACTTCTCCCGGAGGCCAGGTAGGAGGCAGAGTCCTATATGGGACTTTGGGGGGAGACTACAAGAGAACCATATGGAGCTGGGATGTGAGGTAAGGATTAAACTACACTACATGATGGGGCCAGTAGTTGGGGGGATTATAGTTTTGGGGGTGGACATGCCCTTTAAATGTTTCTGGGTCAATAAATAGAAGAGAAACTAGTGAGAAGCAGAGTTACTGCATACATAAATAATAATTTAATTATTCACCATTTTAATTTAATTACCCCCTTATCCAGAGAACAGTTGTTTTGGCTCTGGTCATTGTTAATGCATAAGAGATCATATTCCACAGACCTTTTAGAAACAGCAGCCTCATTTTGTACCTCTAGTACAAAAACCTCACAGTTGCCTCATAAATCTGTTTTTAATTGCCCTCTTGTTCCATGGGGCAATTTCATCAGCAGAAATGTCATTCATTTAGTTGAAGCTGTCAAAGGGGGTCGGTCTCTTTCCTGCTGGCAAATAATTATTACAGTATGTGCTACTAACAGCAATATTCTAATATGACAAATTAACCAAAGGTCCAATTCTCATAGGAGGATAGAGTCTGGGGACAATTGTCTGACCTCACACAGATACTGTTTAGCCTGACAATATCGATTTGACTTACTTCTCACAAGTACACTGTTATTGTGACGCTTCATTTAATACTTTCGGACAAAGGTTTCAATTTAACATTTTACTTACCTACTAGATTAAGAGTGATAAAATACTTTCATTTAAAAAAACAACAACATACACTTCACTATATTTTGAAAGTGGGTCACCATTGTTCACAATTGTTATTTTAAGTTATGCCTCTAATTGTCAACTAAGAATTTTTCCTGGACGGACTGTGATTGCAAGTTTACCATTTACAATGTACATTTGTTGATAAATCACTATTACTGCATCTGGTATTTTGTTTTATCTTGAAGAATTGTAAACTTATTACAATTATGAAACCCCCCAACAAGCAAGCAATCTGTTCCCGATAGCTATTTACGAATGACTGCTTGGGATAATGACAGTGGTTTTTTTTGATCAAGAAAAGAAATATAATATTATTAAATTGAAATATGAACAAAATGACAATGCATTCCATTTCATTGTATAAGCCTTATTGTTTTTTAGGATGTATATTTTTGGAATTTGCATGTAAGAAGTGAAAAACATCTCATTTTAAGTTTGAATTCGAGGACTGTATCAACAGTAACAAAAAATGAAGGTAAACAATCCAGGTGATTGTATGTGATTCATTCAGTTCAGCCAAAAATGCTGTAAGGAATGGAGAGTAGGTAAAGAAGAGACAGACTGTTGGAAGAGAACCCACAATTTTTTGGCCGCAAGGTATATAAATGCAAAACTGTCTATCTGCATGTGCAAGATTATAAATAAAAGGCTGGAATCTACCCAGAGGAAAGGTTTTGCCAGTATGAAAAATGAAAGTTTTCAAAACAGAATTGGCAGTTTTGAAAAAAAAGTCAAAAAGCTTTATTTCTTTTTCCATCTTTAACTCAAACTTTAATGGGGACGGCGCTACAATTTTGCCTAGATACAGCTGTCAATGTGTGATGAATAGTTAATGAAATCGTTTACAGAGGCATACCGTAGTCTTATTAAATTAATAATTATCCAGAAAATAATCCTTTTATAACAAATGATCAAAGAGGTGTTATTTAATCTGCTAAATGATAGTGGGAAAAAAGATAATACTGGTGTCACCTGAATACCCATACCTGAAAGATGTAATTTGAATAAACTTGCTTTTTATTAAAAAGCAACAAAAGTCAAACACAGAATAAGATAATTATTGTTAATTTTTCAGCACAAGGTTTTTACAATACAAACGCACTTTATTTCAGTCTCAGCTCTAGATATTATCTTTAAACAAAGCGTAATTACTCAGGAAATTTGTAACAAGCTAATAGAACCACAAACTATTGTTCTAAAGGACATATACGCTGCAAGCATTTCAATAGCTGAGAATTAGAGAAGGACAAACTTCCTGAAGTTCGGTTAATTTTCGAACTTTGAAAAGATTGAAAGATTGAAGATTGAAAACAAACCCATAAAAGTCAATGTTGAAAAATATTTAGAAAAGTTCAGATTAAATACAGAAAAAATAGCAATGGTAACTTACTGTAAATGGCTGTCACCTGGGAAATGGTCTGGGGAACACGTACATATCACCAAAACTTATTTAAACACTTCCTTCCCCCACGATTGGGCATTTGTTTGGTTTCTGCATGCTAAATGCAAGGGTTATGGCAAATTCGAGGTATACCAAGTGGTACATTTGACGGTTACCAAAATCGAAGGCTACATTCAAGGGTTAATGAATTTGAACTCTACATTCGAGGGTTACTGCATTGTGGGACCATCACTAGATGGTTTGCATAATTGTATCTCTCCCAATATTTTTACTGGCAAGTGCTTCTGCTAGATGTCTTAGATATAGATACCCTAAGCACATTCAACCACATGGGTGAAGGACTTCCTTGACCTTTAACCCAAGGGTTCATAGAATATAAATTTTGTAGCAACATGGAAGATCGCACGCAGAAAGGAAATGATAAATTTTATTAAAAAACAAATTTCAGTAACACAACATTTTCAGGGGGTTTAATTCCCCTACAACCGATTAAGAGATAAATCCCAAAACGCGTTTGGTTTCTAATAAAATGTCACAATTACATTCAGTGTATGACTTTGCTACTAAATGTGGCTTCTGCTTGATGGGCTACTAGCAATTTACTTTTAGTGTATTGCAGCATATCCTATATACTAAGCAAGAGCTGTAAATATGCACAAACGGTGGACCTACCTGCCCTCGCATACCATGTGATGTAATTTAACAGCCGTCCACAGTTAGGTCCAGGGAGAAGCACGTGCTGGGGGTGTGGTAGGGTGGTTGGCGATTCTTTAAAGAATCAAGGGTTTTCTAGTGGTTTACTAATTCCCAAATTTTAACTTAAACTTTAATGGGGACAGCGCTACAATTTTGAGAGTTTTACGTTCTAGTTCTAATCTGTTTATATATTCTGGATGATTAAAACTATTATGTTGCATATTCAGTTGTAAAAGCAAGATTGAAGTGTTCTGCACAGCATTAACTAAATTGGTTATTTATAATGTTCTACTAAACTGAGCAGAAAAGTTTGAATGCAGGGAAAAAAAACAATTTTAACATGCAATGTGTTGAATTAATTAAATCTACAGGGTGAAACAATTTAATGGAGCAAAAATAATACTAATTAAATTATTAGAATCTTGATTGCAAGAAGTAATTAAGAATGCTGTCATTATTTAGCAAGAATGAATGCCATAAACAGTAGGAGAAATGTATTTATTAAGTATGCTGTTTTTACCCTGACCTTTGATAATCGAGCACCTGCCTGAATTATCTGCAAATGGATTTTTAGTGAATGACAACCTCATAGACACCAGTTGAATGAAAAGTCAGGAATGCATCTGATTCCTTTGATTTCACTATTGATTGGTAACATATTTAAAGGTTATGTTTAAAAAGTTCATTTTTCTAAAAATACAGCCTCAGTTTAGTGAAGCAAGGATGAGTGACAGGAAACTGCTTATCAGCCATTATCAAAACAAGCAGACATAAAATATATAATTGAATTTGTACATGAACATTTTACACCTATATTTGTTTTCCAGTGATTTGTTTTCGTACATGTTATATCATGGTAAGCTAGAATGAGAGGCTCAATTTGCCCCACACTCTCTAGAGAGATTGATCAATCATGCCTGATGTACAGTACTGTCAGGACCCACATATTATTAGCACAAACAAGTTGTCAGTGAATTTTGATGATCAGTCCACTTGAATGGCAAAGTTCTTAGACCATATTATTCTGCGGTTACTGCTTTCTACAGTATGTATTCCATTACTTATTATTTATTCCCCAGACTTTCTCTTGTATATTCTTCCCATTTCTTCTAAAACTCTTTATTTAGTGTTCAATATTTTTTAATTTAGTTCATACAGTTTAGTTATATATCCAATATTACCATAATTTGATACAGTATTTTATTATTTCAAGTATATATAACATTGTCTTATAACAATGTACAACAATATATATAACTTTTAATTTGTGTTTTTATTTTATTTCTTTATACAAATTAGTTAAATTTAGTGCAGGAAAAATGAAGTGCTACATTTTCATCAGATTTCTCTATGTACTGTATCATGCCCTTTTGTTGTTACAGGAACAATAGGTGTAGCATAATCCCTAATTTGCAAGATTACTTTTTTTTTTAGAAATAGATTTACAGTATCTCTTGAGTTACATAAACATATATTCATTTGATATTGTAGAGTTCACTCTGTCAATATCTGCCACATGTATCTTAGATACTTGTAGTATTTATTGGATGAATTTATTTCCTTGTCTAGATAGGTCTGAAATTTCTTGTCCCACAAATGTTACATGCATGGATGGGGATATATTTATTTACGGCGATCATCTTGTATATAGGTATCCAAAAACGATATGTCTAAGTCTATGTTAGTAGGACAACCCAGGAAACATGATGGGCTGATGTTTGGGTAATTTTTTGCTAAGGTACCCAAACATCCTTATCTATATTGGTGCTATTACACACTGGTTTGATGAACATACATGTATGTACTATTTTTGTAATATTAAGTTTTTTTCTTTAATTAATATGTTGATAAAGCACTTTCTGAGATTTTCAATGATGCTCTGCCATTTGTCATCAGTTCATGTACCACCAATCCAACCTTCCTACCGGGCTTGATCCGGCAGACTGCCTTAGTATTTATTAGTGATGATTTGACCATATAGCTACCAATTTATGTCCCAGTGTTTGATGTGGACACATAGTTGTTATCTCTGGGGGCTGTCTGTGTTTCTTAATTGATTGAGCATAATGGTAGAATTGAGTATAGTGAAACCACTCAGAAGCTGGGAGGTGCCACTTTAATTTAACTTCTTCGCAGGCCATAAGCCTAGACCCGGTTTTAACATGAACAAATCTTGTTATCCCTATTGTCTAAAATGACTAACCCTTCCCTCCCAACCCTGGTGAGTTGTCTAAAACGACTAACCCTTCCCTCCCAACCCTGGTGAGAGGTTGAAAAATAATGGAGCCATAGTGTATGGAGGTGTAAGATGGTATGAGGAGACTGGTTTCTGCCACATGACATATGGACAGTGTGCTTAATTTAATGATTGTTGCTATTAGGCTTAGGTAGTGGTAAAAATCCTGAGTCACAGCTCTAAGGGCGTTCCCGGAGAGATGTTCTTTTAGTTCTAACCATCTTATTTAACCGGGGGGCTATGCCATTTCATAGTCTAGGTGAGCCTTGCAGATGGATAATAATAAACAGATGGGAGGAAGGCTCCCCTGGGCATCTGGTTCTTTGTAAGATCATTCTACTAATTCTAGGTCTTTTGGAGGCCCATATTAATTGTGACTTTTTACAAGTATAAAGGTTTTTAGAGCAGAAATCAAATGGAAGTACTCTGAACAGATCGAGTAGTTTTGGTAAAAGAGACATTATTATTGCGTGTATATGGCCAAAAAAAGATAAGTGATATAGGGTCCACATTTGAAGCAGCTGTTTAATCGTATTGAACAATTTTGGGGGGAAGAATATGAATTTTTCATCATATCATTAATGGTAATGCTTTAAGGTACTTGGCAGCTGTAAGAATGCAGATATTTAACCACACACTGCAAAGATTACATTTAAAAGCTGTAACTGGGTAATTATGAAATCCTTATGCTGGATGGAATATTCTTCTTTTTGGATGTAAGTATAAATTAAGCATCTATAGTAATTGTTAATTAGATTCCAATTGTATTTTCGAGGATTATTGAACGTTCATGGGTATTTTCGAGGATTATTCGAAAATAGCTCAAACGTTCAGTAATTCTCGAAAATGGGATCCGAAGAAAGCATGTTCCTTTTTTGGATTTTCGGATTTCCGGGATTTTCCCGAGATCCGTAAATCCGAAAAAGGGAATGTTTGATTATGTGCTTTGTGAGTTTTGGTTTGACGAAATGAGTTAGAAACCTTGGGTATTGAAATAAAATGTATAAATTGTGTTAAATTTATAGTATTACATAAAATCCATTTAAAATCAAAAACTTAAAAACAAGCAGTATTTAGTTGTTAGATACAGATATACTCTGCATTTAGTTGGACAAAAAATTGGGGCCATATTCATAAAGGCGTGATAATTTACGATCGGTTTAACGATCATTAATTTATGATCATTATCGTTAATTTACGATAACAATTGTAAATTACCCATAACGATCACAAATCTACGATAACGCGATCGTAGATTTACGTTCCCCATAGAATACCATTGCGGTAGTTTACTACTGCCTGGTATTCTATCACTGAACATTTGGCGTTAATGTACGACCGTGGCCGTACATTTATGGCCATGGTCGCACATTATCGATAACGCGCGGTATTGCTAAATTGCAATACTGCACGTTTTTAAATAGGGCCCTTGGCTGGCTTGAAATATCTCGGTTCAAGCTACTGTATTTTGCTCAATTAAGCTCAATGCACAGAAAAGTCAGAAAACACTGAGTTTGTGTATGGCCGATTTCTCCAATATGAGTGTTACTATGATAAAAAAAAAAAGATAGTGCCATAGACTTTAATTGGAAAACCGAGGTTCATATACTGGTAGCAAAAAGTCCAGGATCAAACTGCTATTCAAATGCTTAAAACATTTTACTAGTACATATGAAAGTATATAAATATATTTATAAATATGTATTCAGAAGGAGAAGAAAATAATTCTACTTTAAAGGGGAACTGAGGTCTCCATACAAGTGTCCTCTATATTAAAGGGCACACTCCTACATTTAACATTACTGCAGGATCATGTTTATAGCTGCAGTTTATTCAAACATACAGCAATATAATTGGTAATGCTTCCTGCTTACAGAGCTTAGCCCACCTATATTCAACTGCTGGGACAAAGCATCATCAGCTGCGTCACAAGTACTGCCCCCAAGCCTTTTTTAAATCTTTATTAAGCTAGCTACAAGTCTGAAAATACTTGTTGGACACCTTTATTAGCTAATGTATCTGCATGATGTGTAATAACACATCTACATAAGGACCTCTGTGTAAAAAAAGAAATTGCTGCAATAGCTAAAAAAAAATAAATTCATGTCTCCAATATGCAACAAAAGATAAACTCAATTTATCCTAAGGGTAAAAACCAGGTTGTTTTCATTTGGTTTAGTGGGTTTTAAAATCTGCAGTCACAAAAAAAAAATCACTTTATCTTTTTATTTATCTCTGTGGCTCAGAAACGAAAGAGAAGAAAAGGGGCAACGGATTAGGGCAGTCCGTAAAGAACAAACTACTCTGTGTAGTGGATTAGGAGTTGTAATCTCTTCTGAACATTTCTGTTTCTTCAATTATCCTTAGCTTGTCCTAAAACTTCAATTTCTGATTTAGAAAAGCTGTTCCGTTTCTCCTGAAGAGTCATTTGTAAAATTTTCATCATGAGAAAGAACAAATGAAGCTATTTTAACGGATTAAGATTTTGCAGAAAAATATGAAAAATTAATCATAATGGCATGATGACATATTATATTTAGGAGTTAGCATTGGACTTTTGGGGGGGAAATTTAATTGCATTTAAGTAAAGTAGTAATTCACAACAGCAAATTAAAGTCCTGATCTTGGCTCTGAAATGGGTCAATGAATATACATGGATTTATAATGGGGTAATGGAGAATAAGTTCAAGGTTTACATCAAGGGCTTAATAACAGATTTGATTAAACCATCATTGTTTGCTGGTTGATACATAAAGCAAAAAGATTGTTTTGACTAACAATTGGCCTATACATTTATTGTACTGAAATTCTGACCTGAAAAATAATGTATATACCTTATAGAATATGGAATAAACATGAACTTCTGCATCCAAACCACATATTTGTTTTTGTTTGCCCATTATTTTATTCAGGGTAAAGAACGCCATTCATATTTAAAACATTGCATTTCATTCTTATGCTTTTTACTTATTTACAAGAAGGCAAAACCAGTTGTATTCCCGCTTAACATTAAACTAGCTGCTCTTGGAAGAAGAACTATAAAATTGGAGGTGACTTCTGTGATTAACTTGTTTAGGAATAAAACAGTTTAGGAATAAAAGCTTTATGCCAGGCAGAAGATGTGTGGAATATTTGTAGAGATTTTCAGATTAAAAAGGCATGGAAGTAAATTTATACATAAGTAGACATCATATTGTAGAGAATTTAAAGGTGATATATGTGTATGTGTACGTTTTTACCAGACTTAATATTCCATATGTTTCCAACGTGTAGCATCTAAAGGAGCTTCTGACCTCACATTACTTGACACTAATAAAGTTGTCTCCATGGACATGTCAATGGGACATGTTTTACCACTTCTCTCATACAGAATTTATTAAGTGTGTCCACAAAGAAATGCTTTTTAAACCATGCATTTTTAAGCTTTTGTGTGTCCTTTCTATTGATGTGCTTTATACGCAAGGCACATTATGTGATACTCTTGATCTTTTTGTGAGACCGAAGCCCTGTGCTCAACTATTTTTACATGCAAGCAGTGGCTATTAAAATCTAGGTACATTTCTTACTCTTTAACACATACCTAAAGCTAGGAAGACATGGGGGCAAACCCTTTATCCCCCATCCCCACTACTGCACCTTTCAGTGTCCTCTTCTTTCTATTTCCCTCTTTATTCTTCTTCCTGTGTTTTCCATGTTTTCTGTTTAACATGAACTTCTCTGTCTTTTATTCTGAACTTTATTTCTATTCCACTTTTTAAATTTTTGTTTATTTAATAATTTACATCTCTTTATGGCTCCATTTTTTGCCTTGTTTACAATAATATGGGGTGAGCAACTGACATTTCAGTGTGTCGGTCAGTCAGGCTGAAGTATTTGATGGTTTCTTCTGTCTGCCACAACAGACTGCAGACTGTTCGTTTGTCCGAATCAGACGAACGCACGATGAGACGTGTCAGAAAACCGACAAAGAAACCCCCAGACATGGCTGCGTTTGCCGCAACCGACATTCCTTCCTCCTGGACAACTATTCGGAAGTGCTGAACAGTTGGTTAGGAGGAAGGATTGCACAATGTGTACCCAGCTTTAGTGATCTGATATAGTCCTGCTCTTCTTATGTAGTGAAGTAGAGCATTGCCCGATTTGGTAGAGCAGTAGCTTTGTGCCAGGCACAATCATTTTGCTTGATTAATTGGTTCTGCACTATTCCTTTGACGTTGACACTACAACCCTCAGCCCAGGGGGCACTCTGAGCCCCTGGGCAAAACCCGACTGAGAGTTGCCTGTCACTTATATATACTTACCATGAACCATCGGTAAATGCCACCAGGTGTGTTAAAAGGTACACCAACCTACCCAGCATGCACAGCTGTACAATAAAACTAATAATAATGACCATAACTTTGCTACCACGTACAGGAAGGAATATAACAGGATACAATAGAATATAATATACAAGTAAAAATGTAGCTTGTCAGAGTTCCTCAGTTCTAATTAGAGCAATCATAGGTTCAGCTAACAATTTAAATTTCGTATAATTATAATAAAAACAGTGCAAACAACAAACTACAGAAAAATATAACAGACAAAAACAGAACATAAGCAACAGTAAAACAAAATGGGATGAAAAAGTGAGATAATACTTTGTTTCAGTCCTTAATGTTCCAGGATGAAATGGAAAAATTAGATCCAGGTAAGATGAAGTCCAAAGTTACCAGCCCTCAAAATAACTCTTAATAACTCTTCAGAGCCATTTTTATACCCCTGGACAGAGGTGTAACAAGATCATCACACCCAATCAGGGAAAGTGGATTGTGGGTTGAGCAAGAGGAGTGTATCGCACGCCAGGTGGTCTCCCTGACACACCCACAAGGGGGCTATCCCTGCCAAATCCCGTATTGTGACGGGGTAACGCACCATAGCACGCCAACTCACAAATCCATATCCAGGGTGATTTGTACATACCAAATTCAATATGGTTATTGCGTATTGATCCATACTAAACCAAACTAAATTGATTAAACCAAACTTAAGTGTCTCTGTCATGTTCCACACAAAGTAGACCATGGGTGTTTGGATTCACAAGAAACGGCTTTTGCTCCTGAGTCCACTTTTAAAAACAGTTCACCTAAATTATGGTCACTGAAAGAGATATGAATCCTGATACATCCTGATAATTACCCCCTGCTGATACAGAGTCGGGAGTCTGTTTAGCACCTGACGGCTGGGACCACAGGATGTTCATCCTGGCTAACTATACATAATGAAGTTACCTGTTGGTATCCACATTAATCAAATACACAAAATATCTTGTCCAGACAGTAAATAATACATTTAAGATACAGGAAACTGAAAAGTCACATACAATAATACAGACCAAAACATAAAAAATTGGAGAATCTTATACAAATATACTGATTATAACATACATTCTCCATACAAACATACATTAAGAACATGATTGTGACAATTCCTTTAAAGGAAGATTTTTTTCATGCTTCCAGAGAATAAAACTTTATAGTCCTACATAGTCCAAATCAGCTACAGAATTAATGATTTGGGAAGTTTAAGTTTCAGAGTGGGAAATGTACTTGAAAAAAAAGGAATGGGTTAAAACTAAAGGTAAATAAATTATAATGGTGCTTTGTCAGAAAGACAGCAAAACAAAAACAAATAGATATTTGTCTAAGGAGAACAACATAGTCAATTCCATCCTTTAATGCAATCAATAATGGAGTAAAAACACCTATCTACTATTTAATTAAAGATGATTCGGTGTTTGGTAAAATTTCCTGGGCCGCATGTGAACAAAGATAACACTTTTAAATAATTAGTGAAGGGTCTCTTAATGTGTAATTATTGTTATTTTCAAGGGTGATATATAATGTTGCTTGTTGGATGTAATGATTCTTACACTTTATATACATTTTTCATAGAACTTTTGCCAGTGTCGGGTGCTAAAAGTTATTTTCTTGCATTTGAAACTAGTAAGTTTCTGAAATACTATCCTTTACTTTCCCTTTTGGTTCATACTAAGCAGCGTTAACTGCCATTCATACTGTGGGGAGATTACTAATTTACTATTTACTAATTGCCAGAATTACCACATCTGTCTCTTTTCTCATTTAAACCTCGTTTAATTTGCTTGTGCACCAAAAATAAAAAAATCTATATCTACAAACTATTTCAACTAAAATCATTTAGGGTGATTCAATAAAAGTTCTTATCATTAAAAATTGTGCTAATTTTGCCCCTACCAATCAGATCTTATTTAACATTTGAAAGCTATCATCTGATTGGTTGGGGCAAAATTAGCACCATTTTAAACGATAAGAACTTTTATTGAATAACCCTGTTTGTCTCTCAACTTTCAAAATAGCACAAATCGTTTTCCCAATGTCACTGCATCCTTGTCAAGTCACTACTGACTGATCTCTTCCTAACCTGACTGAGCACAGTAATTTTGCTAATTAGCATTCACTGGGAAGAGTGAGGATGTTACAGAACTCTGGAAATGCCAGAACCCTGCAGAACTGCAGATAATTGTTCCACCTTACTGCTAATTACAGAGGTGAGAGACACAGATAACTGTTAATAAGGAATTATTAAAGCTCATTTAAATTTTATATACATACTGTATATATCAGGCAACATAAGCTACAATGATGCTCTTTACAAAGGGGATCTATACCACCAGCCACTACTTTTATGTCTCAGATCACCACTAAAGTAGTTGGTTATTGTCACACATATTGGCAGGCAAGCATTTGGTTTGGTTTCTGAAAGTGGCTGCTGTTGACATGTAGCATTTTGTGATCAGAACACTGGAAACGCCTAATAAAACAGTTGCATGCCATTTGTGTAAAGTTAGCCTTAAAATGTTAGCTTTCTGATATTCTTTTCTGCTTGGAATCCTTATTTTGCTTTGCTGTCAAATTAATATTTGAATGCCCATTGAGGTCCCCAAAATGAAAGTAATATCGGGAAATTGTAGCCAAACTTAAGTAAGTATTTGGAAAGTTTTAAAGGGATATTCCACCCCCACCCAACATTTCACTGTAGACACGGCAAGCTGCATTTCTCATTCCCAGTTCTGGATAGCAGCTGTCAGTCATGCTTGTGACGTTGATGTCAAGACTAATAACTTATAGCTGCCTCCTCTGCAGCTGCATGAGCTTGTAAAGCTGCCAGGGGAGGCTGAAACATTCAGTATTGGGGCTAGCAATAAATAATAAATCATTCCGAGAACCTCCATGACACAGGTAAGTATCGACTTTTGTCTACAGTAAAATTTGGTGTGGGGGTTTGAATGATCCTTTAATTGTAATTCTTTTTCTTTAGAATGTATTATTCCTTCAAATGAACACAAAGATCTATTTCCCATTCACTCTGATATGCCCTTAAATGAGCCATAGCAATAATATTTAAAAAATCCTGTTGACCATTGGGCTTGTGTATGGATACGTAAAAGTTTCGGGTGAACTACCAGCATCTGCCAGATGGTTATCGGCTCCATTTACTACAGTATAGGGAGCCAAAAACATCATTGCCATGTATGAAGGCAACAAACAATTGCCCTGTATAAAGTATTTACGGAATGATCATCCTGTGTATTTGCGCACTGGACAAAATGTAGCCAAATTCTCATGTGTATTTGCACCATAATTGGATCTGTGCAATATCCCAATTAGTAAAACTGGGCAACCAGTAGTATGTCTGGGATCAACCACACTGCTTGCCTTCCCAGGGTTAGGTCCCACTAGTATGCACGGCAGCGCATGCAGGCTCTGCAGGCTCTGTGCTGCACTCTATTCCAATAATGGATTGAATCATCGTGCACTAAGTGGGAACACTCTGATAGCATTGCATTAGCAATGAGAATGGAAAGGGCGATTGGGGTACAAAATGGGTTCCAAATTTCTCATGGAGGATCTATCCCCCATAGCATCCTCTTAGGGCTGGTATTTACAACCTAGTCCTGGCATGATCCTCCTGACCAACAGGTCAGGTGAAAAATTGTGTGGCTTATATTTTTGCCTGATTATTAGAAATGTGAAAATAAAAAATATATAATTGTCCAGTTACTGAGGTGTCTGAGCTTTGTTTGCCTAAAAATCAGTCAAAAATGATCATCCATTTCTGAATTTAAAACCAATTCTTCACCTGATCTGAACAATATATCGAGGCAGGTAGCCATTGGGATGAAAATTGTATAGTGTTTACCAGCTCTGCAAATCTGAATAAACATAAGAAGAAAGGAATATGCTGGGCATTCACATGAGGTTGTTTTAATTTTATTCAGAAATAAAATTACATTTTTGACAACTTTCTTATTTAGAATGACATTCGGATTTCCTGATTGCAACTGTAAGTGACAGTTTAGGTAAACCCAAAGGATATGAGGAAAGCTCCCATACTGTGTAAATAAAAATGAATTAAGTCATTTTTTGTAGATCATCATATCCTTAAAAACTCCAATGTATCATGGCCACCTGCAGCATTCTTCATATATCTCTTGATTAGTGTCAACCAACTCTTTTGACTGTTAGTCAGGATGTATAAATATACTGTCATTACCTGCCACAAACAGTCTGTTGCTTGAATCATTATGCAAACTGCAATAGAAGTAAATCTTTCTCAAGCATCATTGATTGCTTTTGGGTTACATTTTAAATGAGGTGGGGGGTAATAGGAAACAGTATTTATTCCAAACGGCCTTATCTGATGAAAGAACACCTGATTAAAATGGCTTTAAAAATGAGAACAATTCTTCCCTTTTTCTATTTTCTTCACATGTCTATTTGTTCTTTAAAATGGCTCTTGTGCATTTCTGCAGCCTGAACCCCAGTAGCGAATTTCCTGGCGTTTGTGTTTAAAGTCTGTAAAGTGAAATTAGTTACCATAGTGTTGCTCTCTCATGCATTCAATCCTATTAACATCAGCTTCTGTGGCATTTAATGGCTGAGTTAAAACCCATGAAATCTTACATAAACTCACATCTTGTGCTTACTTGTAAAGATGTGCTAATCCGCTCTCGTCGTTTTCTATAACACAGTATTATAAACTTCATCAAAATATTATTAAACACAGCTGTAGATATTATATTTACAGAGGGACAATGTATACAGAGGAAGATGTACAAAACAAAAAGGGACAATGAAAACGTACAGACGAGATAGATTACAACCGATTGAATGAGACACTACATTATGCATTCTTTTGAGCCTTGAGCACAAATCCTTTGTGTTTAGGGCTTAACTGGATTACTGTTATAGTTTTAACATCATTCAGGAAATGTTATCTTATAATACACAAGTAGACATTTATGCAAAGATGAAGAAATCGGAAGTATGATATAAGTGAATTGATTACACAATGAAGCTTATACACAGTGTCAATTTAGCAGCTAGAGAACATAACCATTTATTTACCTACTGTAACACAGTCATGAACTGTCTGACAAGATTATTATCCCATCAGGACCTATCTTTATGATATGAGTATTTACATATTTTTAGCCTCCATAGACAAGTAATTCATTGTAAGACTTGTTCATTGCAATAAACAGCACACCTTTTACTACAAAATAATAGGGTAAATATATGTAATCATATTGCAATATGCACATGTTAGCTAATTTTCTGGGTTTGCTGGATGATTTCCAATATATAATATATGTTCATAGCCATGATAATTGTAGGGGGGGAAATAATTTAATGTTATGATTTGTTTCTAAAATATATAACATAAACTCTTGGCTATAAGTAACTATTACATAAAGTTGCACCCTAAACAGCTTGTTGGTTTTTGATTTTGGTGTTGTTCAGGTAGATTGTAAAATATTGATCATGCACTAGATATATTTAGTTAAAACCTGTATGAAAAAAAGAAGGATCTCAGATTTTTAAATTTTTTTATATGGCCCAAATAGATCAGGATTTGGTGACATTCCCAGAAAGTTTCATTATGCTAAAGAATTGTTTGAAGGAAAATAGACTTATGCTCTAAGAACTATTGCTAGCCTAATGGCAGCTCTACCAATTAATCTGGATGGGGGTGATTGTGCTCTTTCTATCATTAACTGTAAGATTTTTTATGATCTGGCAATGTATGTTTATTTGTGGAGAGGATGAATGGTGAAATAGTTAGGAAACAAAAGGATCTCTATGGGTACTAGAATCCCAGTTTTGAAACAAACCTGGTTTCGATTCGGAACTGCTGGGTTCAAATATCCACAGACTAATCTCAGAGATAAACAGCTTATTAAGAGTTTCAGGCCCAGAGACATCAAGTAAAATATGTAGTACAGCAGGTGTAGGTATATAAACGCGTATGAACATTTCCTTTTTTTCAGCTTATTTTTCAGTTCTTAATTATGTCTTATTTCTTGATGGTTTGCAAAACCAACTTCCTTCTTTCCTTTCCTTCATCACTATAGGTGGTTAAAGTCTCCTAGATATCCAACTCTATCACCCCATAAATCCAACCCCCAGAGGGGGGAGAGAGATTTATGATTGATTATCTATATCACATTTCTATCAGTTAATTACCTTAGATGTTAGTTTACTGATGGTACTGTAGTTACAAACATGCCTATTTGAAATGCAAATCACCCTCCATAAAAAGGACTGTTTGTTTTCAGCATATGTACCTACTAGAGATGTAATGTGGGTTCGATTAGAACCCAGTTTCAAATCGAATCTGAGGGTTTCGAAGCCCCAGTGAAAATTTCGGAACTCCCAAATTTCACGGAACCCGAATCGAAAATTGAAACTAGATAATTATCGAAAATCGAAAGTAGACGATTTTCGAAAATAGTCGATTTTCGAAAACCGAAAGTAGCCAGTTTTCGAAAATCGAAAGTAGCCAATTTTCGAAAATCGAAACTCGACCTTCGAAAATTCCGAAAAATTTCGAAAATTCGAAAACAAAATGTAACTCAACAGTTTGTTGGTGGTCTGACTTGGAGGACCACTGAATGCCGCAACTGGCACAATTTTTTTCCAAAACATCACTGCTTGATCTTTAGGCATTGTTGTGCTGGTTGAGCTGGTTGAGTATGTGTATAATGCTTATTTTTAATTTCCACTATAGAGTGATATATATATATATATATATATATATATATATATAATTCAGAGGAATGTATTGATTTGCAGCAAGCAACACGTCAGTACTATATTCTTTTATTTCTTTATTTCATACTTATTCCCTTTTTAATGGTGATGTTTCCTCTTTGGTTTTTCTTTCTCAAACCGTATATGGGCTCAGTAAGCACTTTATGCAAATTTTTTTACAAAAAAGTAAAGATACAGATTGTATCTAGTGAGTAAAGTTTCACTAGGTTAGGACTGATGCTGAGATACTGCCTTGGAGTGGTGCATTAGCTTACGCAAGTTTGTACAAACTATCAGGGTTATTCAATAAAAGTTCTTACAGTTAAAAATTGTGCTATTTTTTCCCCAACCAATCAGTTGTTAGCTTTCAAATGTTAAATAAGATCTGATTGGTTGGGGCAAAGTTAGCACCATTTTAAACGATAAGAACTTTTATTGAATCTCCCTGTTTATAACTAAATATATCCATTTTAACTTTAGTGCAGGTAATATATTGCTTGCATATATGTTTGATTATTGTATCTAATTAATGTATGCTTATATGTGTAGTTGAGTGCTGGAGTCTTTTGTGTAATGTATAAATTGCTGGTTCTCCTTTGCACCACACCTGAATGTAATTTAGAATAAAGTTTGGAGCTGCATATCCTTGCATTTTTATATAACAGGCAATACGGCTAAGCTCTATTGTATGCTTTGTTCCCTGCGTTTGTGAAGTAGAAGTCGTCGCTGTTGACGCTTCTGTACTTGGGGACAACATTTCTTCAATGTCCATGGTGTTGGATTCTAATGTCTCCTCCGGGCTCTCCAAGATTGCCACGGGTTGGTCGAGGTTAAATTGCATAAAATGCCTATTAACAATGTTTGAGAAATATACTGAAGCAAATAAATATATTAAACGGCAATCCAACAGATATAGTGCCTTCAAATGGAGATTGATTTCAAGGTGTGTGGAGGCTCACAAATTATCACACATCGTGATGGAGAAACAAAGTTAGGTGGTTGCAGCGGATTGAAACCACTGTATTTTTATATTATAACCAAAAAAAATTTTTTTGGGTACCTAACAAAAAATATTTTCCGCTCACCTGATGGACTGAAATCGTGGGGGGGATTGGAGTGCTTCCCATGACAATTGAGAATGTGGTTGTGAAGGCTGCAGACATTTAATGGTCGTCACGCACAATTCGCTGCTGCTGTTCTGCATGCTGTTTTTATGCAGGGCGAAGCGGAGGATGAGGCATATGCTGTGGTGGATGTTGCACCTGCATCGATGGTGGGTGGGGGTGGGTGTTGGATCTGCTGCGTTGGTTGCCGATGTTGCATCTGCTGTGATGACGTTGAATGTTGCATATGTTGTGTAAACCGGGGGGGCATCTGCTGGGTCTGATATTGTGGCTGATGATGTTAAGAGTGGAAAGGCACTGTTTGCTGTTGTTGATGAACAGGGGAACCCAAATGGAAAAAGTATGGTTGTTGTCTTGGTTCGGACAACGCTAGCACATTTTCGTATTGCGCATGATAGGGTGCTGATACCTGTGCAGGAATCGGAGGATTCTGAGGTGTCACATACAAGCGAGGTTCAATGTGGTGACTTGACATATTTTCTCTTAAAAAATCCGTCATGGCAAAAGTCACTCTATGCCATTTTTCTGGAGGAATCTGTTTCAACATGGGTATCAGACTCATGGCAAAGAAATATTCTTTGCTAGAGTCTCTCTGATACTCCTGTCTCTGGAGCCGCCTTTCCTGTCTCTCGAGCTGCCTTTCCTGTCTCTCAATGAGCATCTCCTCCTGTCTTTCAGTATATTTTTCAGAGAGTACTGTCATCACATTCTGCAAAGAGGAGAACAACTCTGATGGGACATTTTCTCTTGCTTTTTTCCTGCCCCTGACACTTGGTGTCTGACGTGATACATCTGGATGCCTTTTATCTTGTTTTGTGAAGTAGAAGTCGTGCTGGTGACACCTTCTGTACTTGGGACACACATTTCTTCAATTCCATGTGTTGGATTGTAATGTCTCCTCCGGGCTCTCCAGATTGCCACGGTTGGTCGAGGTAAATGCTAAAATGCCTATTAACAATGTTTTGAGAAATATACTGAAAGCAATAATATATTAAAACGGGCAATCCAACAGATATAGTGCCTTCAAATGGATTATTCGATTTCAAGGTGTGTGGAGGCTCACAATTATCACACACTCGTATTGGAACCAAAGTTAGGTGTTGCAGCGGATTGAAACCACTGTATTTTATATTATAACCAAAAAAAATTTTTTTTTGGGTACCACTAACAAAAAATATTTTCCGCTCACCTGATGACTGAAATCGTGGGGGGGATTGGAGTGCTTCCCATGACATTAGAATGTGGTTGTGAAGGCTGCAGACATTTAATGGTCGTCACGCACAATTCGCTGCTGCTGTTCTGCTGCTGTTTTTTATTGCAGGGCGAAGCGAGGATGAGGCATATGCTTTGGTGGATGTTGCACCTTGCATCGATGGTGGTGGGGGTGGGTGTTGGATCTGCTGCGTTGGTTGCCGATGTTGCATCTGCTGTGATGACTTTGAATGTTGCATATGTTGTGTAAACCGGGGGGGGCATCTGCTGGGTCTGATATTGTGGCTGATGATGTTAAGAGTGGAAAGGCACTGTTTTGCTGTTGTTGATGAACAGGAACCCAAATGGAAAAAGTATGGTTGTTTTCTGGTTCGGACAACGCTAGCACATTTTCGTATTGCGCATGATGGGGTCTGATACCTGTGCAGGAATCGGAGGATTCTGAGGGTGTCACATACAAGCGAGGTTCAATGTGGTGACTTGACATATTTTCTCTTAAAAAATCGTCATGGCAAAAGTCACTCTATGCCATTTTTCTGGAGGAATCTTGTTTCACAATGGGTATCAGACTCATGGCAAAGAAATATTCTTTGCTAGAGTCCTCTCTGATACTCCTGTCTCTGGAGCCGCCTTTCCTGTCCCTCTCGAGCTGCGCCTTTCCTGTCTCTCATGAGCATCTCCTCCTGTCTTTCAGTATATTTTTCAGAGGACTGTCATCACATTCTGCAAAGAGGAGAAACAACTCTGATGGGACATTTTTCTCTTGCTTTTTTTCCTGCCCCTGACACTTGGTGTCTGACGTGATACATCTGGATGCCTTTTATCTGTTTGTGAAGTAGAAGTCGTCGCTGTTGACGCTTCTGTACTTGGGGACAATGTTCTTCAATGTCCATGGTGTTGGATTCTAATGTCTCCTCCGGGCTCTCCAAGATTGCCCGGGTTGGTCGAGGATTAATTGGCATAAATGCTATTAACAATGTTTGAGAAATATACTGAAGCAAATAAATATATTAAACGGCAATCCAACAGATATAGTGCCTCAAATGGAGATTGATTTTCAAGGTGTTGGAGGCCCCAATTATCACACTCGTGATGGAGAAACAAAGTTAGGTGGTTGCAGTGCGATTGAAACCACTGATTTTTATATTATAAACAAAAAAATTTGTTTTTTGGTACCTAACAAAAAAAATATTTTCCGCTCACCTGATGGACTGAAATCGTGGGGGATTGGAGTGCTTCCATGACAATTGGAGAAGTGGTTGTGAAGGCTGCAGACATTTAATGGTCGTCACGCACAATTCGCTCTGCTGTTCGCATGCTGTTTTGATGCAGGGCGAAGCGGAGGATGAGGCATATGCTGTGGTGGATGTTGCACCTGCATCGATGGTGGTGGGGGGTGGGTGTTGGATCTGCTGCGTTGGTTGCCGATGTTCATCTGCTGTGATGACGTTGAATGTTGCATATGTTGTGTAAACCGGGGGGGCATCTGCTGGTCTGATATTGTGGCTGATGATGTTAAGAGTGGAAAGCACTGTTTGCTGTTGTTGATGAACAGGGGAACCCAAATGGAAAAAGTATGGTTGTTGTCTTGGTTCGGACAACGCTAGCACATTTTTCGTATTGCGCATGATAGGGTGCTGATACCTGTGCAGAATCGGAGGATTCTGAGTGTCACATACAAGCGAGGTTCAATGTGGTGACTTGACATATTTTCTCTTAAAAATCCGTCATGGCAAAATCACTCTATGCCATTTTTCTGGAGGAATCTGTTTCAACATGGGTATCAGACTCATGGCAAAGAAATATTCTTTGCTAGAGTCTCTCTGATACTCCTGTCTCTGGAGCCGCCTTTCCTGTCTCTCGAGCTGCCTTTCCTGTCTCTCAATGAGCATCTCCTCCTGTCTTTCAGTATATTTTTCAGAGAGTACTGTCATCACATTCTGCAAAGAGGAGAACAACTCTGATGGGACATTTTCTCTTGCTTTTTTCCTGCCCCTGACACTTGGTGTCTGACGTGATACATCTGGATGCCTTTTATCTGTTTGTGAAGTAGAAGTCGTCGCTGTTGACGCTTCTGTACTTGGGGACAACATTTCTTCAATGTCCATGGTGTTGGATTCTAATGTCTCCTCCGGGCTCTCCAAGATTGCCACGGGTTGTCGAGGTTAATTGCATAAAAATGCCTATTAACAATGTTTGAGAAATATACTGAAGCAAATAAAAATATAAACGGCAATCCAACAGATATAGTGCCTTCAAATGGAGATTGATTCAAGGTGTGTGGAGGCTCACAAATTATCACACATCGTGATGGAGAAACAAAGTTAGGTGGTTGCAGCGGATTGAAACCACTGTATTTTTATATTATAACCAAAAAAATTTTTTTTTGGGTACCTAACAAAAAATATTTTCCGCTCACCTGATGGACTGAAATCGTGGGGGGGATTGGAGTGCTTCCATGACAATTGAGAATGTGGTTGTGAAGGCTGCAGACATTTAATGGTCGTCACGCACAATTCGCTGCTGCTGTTCTGCATGCTGTTTTATGCAGGGCGAAAGCGGAGGATGAGGCATATGCTGTGGTGGATGTTGCACCTGCATCGATGGTGGGTGGGGGTGGGTGTTGGATCTGCTGGCGTTGGTTGCCGATGTTGCATCTGCTGTGATGACGTTGAATGTTGCATATGTTGTGTAAACCGGGGGGGCATCTGCTGGGTCTGATATTGTGGCTGATGATGTTAAGAGTGGAAAGGCACTGTTTGCTGTTGTTGATGAACAGGGGAACCCAAATGGAAAAAGTATGGTTGTGTCTTGGTTCGGACAACGCTAGCACATTTTCGTATTGCGCATGATAGGGTGCTGATACCTGTGCAGGAATCGGAGGTATCTGAGGTTCACATACAAGCGAGGTTCAATGTGGTGACTTGACATATTTTCTCTTAAAAAATCCGTCATGGCAAAAGTCACTCTATGCCATTTTTCTGGAGGAATCTGTTTCAACATGGGTATCAGACTCATGGCAAAGAAATATTCTTTGCTAGAGTCTCTCTGATACTCCTGTCTCTGGAGCGCCTTTCCTGTCTCTCGAGCTGCCTTTCCTGTCTCTCAATGAGCATCTCCTCCTGTCTTTCAGTATATTTTTCAGAGAGTACTGTCATCACATTCTGCAAAGAGGAGAACAACTCTGATGGGACATTTTCTCTTGCTTTTTTCCTGCCCCTGACACTTGGTGTCTGACGTGATACATCTGGATGCCTTTTATCTGTTTGTGAAGTAGAAGTCGTCGCTGTGACGCTTCTGTACTTGGGGACTGTATATCTTCAATGTCCATGGTGTTGGATTCTAATGTTCTCCTCCTGCCTCTCCAAAACTGCCACGGGTTGATCGAGGCTATCCTCTTTTTTAGAGACAACATAAGGCCTTTTCAATTACTTATCGGCATAATTATGACCATGTGCAGAAAATTATTTAGAATAATTACTTACGGAGACAAGGCAAAAACTGGTCGCAGGAATTCTGAAAACCCAGCATAGCGATATTTTGATTGCATGGTTGCTGCAGATACACTCTTGACATCCTCTTTTTCAACATTCAGCTCTCACTGAAAATTAACTTTTATGGATCGCCACCTTTTCTTCATATCAGCAACTATATGTAATGTATATTATAGTCATCAATAAAATATTACATTTGTAGAATGCATATTATGAAATATAAAGCAAGGAATTACTTAAAATAAGCTTGTAACATTAGAGAAACTCATGGGGGTGAGTGGATAGAAGACATGTGATATTGAAGAAGATAAACCGAGCAGATGACAAGTCATTGGAGGTTGCAATGGATAGAAGAATCAGGTATTTGAAGAAGAGGAAATTGTAGCAGAGGCAAACTCATGTAAAGTTGCAGTGGATAGAAGACACTGTTATTTTAAGAAGATGAGCTGCCTTTCCTGTCTCTCGAGCTGCCTTTCCTGTCTCTCAATGAGCATCTCCTCCTGTCTTTCAGTACATTTTTCTGAGAGGACTGTCATTACATTCTGCAAAGAGGAGAACAACTCTGATGGGACATTTTCTCTTGCTTTTTTCCTGCCCCTGACACTTGGTGTCTGACGTGATAGATCTGGATGCCCTTTTATTCTGTTGTGTAAGTAGAAGTCGTCGCTGTTGACGCTTCTTACTTGGGGACTGTATATCTTCAATGTCATGGTGTTGGATTCTAATGTCTCCTCCTGCCTCTCAAAACTGCACGGGTTATCGGGCTATCCTCTTTTTAGAGACAACATAAGGCCTTTCAATTACTTATCGGCATATATGACCATGTGCAGAAAATTATTTAAATATTACTACGGAGACAAGGCAAAAACTGGTCGCAGGAATTCTCGAAACCAGCATAGCGATATTTGATTGCTGGTTGCTGCAGATACACTCTGACATCTCTTTTTCAATTCAGCATCTCACTGAAAATTAACTTTATGGATCGCCACCTTTTCTTCTTCAGCACTATATGTAATGTCATTTATAGTCATCAAGAAATATACATTGTAGAATCATTTATGAAATATAAAGACACGGAATAACTTAAATGAAGCTGTGTAACATTATGGAGAATAACCATTGGTGGGTGTAGTGGATAGAAGACATGGTTGATATTCAAAGAAGATGAAACTGTCAGATACAAACTCTTGGAGTTTGCTCGTGGATAGAAGGACACCGGTATTTGAAGATAACCAGCAGCATATGCAAGTTTATTGGAGAGTTGTCAGTGGATAGAAGACACACTGTATTCAAGAAGATGAAACCACAGCAGATGCAAACTCATTGGGGTTGTCGTAGATAGAAGACACTGGTATTTAAAGAAGATGAAACCACAACAGATGCAAACTCATTGGAGGTTGTAGTGGAAAGAAGACACTGGTGTAATTTAAGAATATGAAACCACAGCAGATGCAAACTCATTGGAGGTTGTAGTGGATAGAAGAACACTGGTATTAAAGAAGATGAAACCAAGAGCAGATGCAAATCTTGGGAGGTTGTAGTGGATAGTAAACACTATATATGAAGAAATGAAACGTTCGCAGATGCAAACTCATTGGTGGTTGTAGTGATGAGAAGACACTGATATATGAAGAATGAAATCCCTGTTGCAGATGCAAAACTCATTGAGGTTGTAGTGGAAGAAGACACTAACATATGGAGAAGATAAAAACTGTAGCAGATGCAAACTCATTGGTGGTTGCAGTGGATTGAAACCACTGGAATGCAGGCAGCCAGGGTTTTGCCTCTAGTTTACTACACAGTTTTGAGAAATGTTAAAATGTAATTTTGTTTTGACAGATTATGTTAGTATTTGTTGGGCAGTAATTATAGTTTGTACCAATGGCACTAGTTCCAGGAAAGTCACCCACGCAGCTGCCATAACCTTAAAACATATTCTTCCCTACGATATAATTCTAAAGATTAGGAACAAGTATTCCTCCCTCTATTCTGCTTTACGTTTAAATGTAATTTTCAAAGATTTTTTGCTTTGCAGATGGTATTGGTTGCATTATTTTGTGGAATACATTATATTTGGTGTGTAAGAAAAAAAAAAGTGTCAGTTCATGCACTTGCTATATGAAAGAAGATGAGACTGCAGCAGATGCACGTCATTGGTGGTTGTAGTAGATAGAAGACACTATTATATGAAAAAGGAATGAAACCGCAGAGGAACAGATGCTAAATCATTGGGGGCAGTAATAGACTATGAAAGAATGAATGAGCAGTCAAACTATGGAGGGTAGTGGTATAACACTAATATATGAAGAAGATGAAACTGTAG